>CAUYON010040472.1:0-15345 GCA_963573935.1 Arctocebus calabarensis
TTTATTAAATCATACTTGTGTACATTAGTGCAATCATGGGACACAATGTGCTGACTTCATATACAATCTGAAAGATTTTCTTTCTTTCTTTTTTTTTTTGAGACAGAGCCTCAATCTGTCACCCTAGATAGAGTGCTGTGGCATCACAGCTCACAGCAACCTCCAATTCCTGGGCTCAAGTGAGTCTCCTGCCTCTGCCTCCCAAGTAGCTGGGACTACAGGTGCCCGCCACAACACCTGGCCATTTTTTGGTTGCAGCCATCATTGTTGTTTGGCGGGACCGGGCTGGATTCGAACCCGCCAGCTCAGGTGTACGTGGCTGGGGCCTTAGCCTGTTGAGCCACAGGCGCCGAACCAATCTGAAATACTTTCATCGAACTGTTTAACATAGCCTTCATGGCATTTTCTTAATTACTAAATGTAGAATACTTGGTATTCTGCATTTAGTAAGTTTCACCTGTACCATTCTAAGATGCACCGTAGGTGTGATCCCACCAATCACCCTCCTTCCACCCATCCTTCCCCCTCCCCTCCCCTCCCTTGCCCTTTTCCCCATATTCTTGTGCTATAATTGGGTTTTGGACTTCATATGAAAGCTATAAATTAGCTTCATTAGCAACAAAACGACATGTGCTCAGATTCTTAAGAAATTGAAAGTTATCCTCTACTTGCTTGAGGGCAGATTATCTCTGTAATTTATTTAGAATTTTTCTGCAAGGGACAATGACTGATTCTCTGCCAGTTATTTATGCCAATATGGAATCATGAATATTTATTTCATGCCTTGGGTTATTTATAATCCTATGCTGTGTGATTGATTTAGTTGCCCCTTGTTTTCAGCTGTGGCCATTGGGAGCTCTGTCTCCATCCCTCATTCTCTGCTGGACACATCTCCAGTTTTTAAAAGCACTTCCTTACTTTCTGATACTACAGATTCTTTTTATTATATATATAAATAGACTTTTTTCTTAAGTTAACAGTTTTACTGGATAGACTTTATTTTTTAGAATGTTTTTAAGTTCATAGCAAAACTGAGAGGAAGGTACAGATATTTCCCACCTATCCCCTGCCCTACTCATGAGATGCTTCAGCATCATGTTCTATATCCCTGTCTGGGCCCTGTGATCAGCTATTGACAAGGGAATCTTGCAAGGTACATGGCTGATGGCAAGAATGCCCAGATAAAAAGAAACAAGCACTCAAATTGTTAATAATCCCCAGTTGTTAAATTGTAGTCTGGAAGCAGCCAGGCAAAGAAGCAACACTTAGGCTTGTGGCAATTAGAGGCAGCTTCTGTATATCTAGAGGATGAAATTGAAGACAGTGAACATGGTATGAGAAAATGGACCAATGTTACTGGACTAAGGTTTGATTACTTTGAGGTCATGTCTGTGCTGGAGATGAGTGGGTATCAGGGCAGAGGGAATCTGGGGCGGACATTTCCAAGCATCGCAACTACAAGTGGTGATGGAGAATTTAGAGAACAGGCTCCCTGTGTAGCAAAGATCAGCTTATTAGGACATTTTATTTTTTACTGGGGAACATATGGAAAAGGCCGAGATGACTTTTTACTTCTATGGGGCCATTCTCCCAAAACAGAATGAAATAATCTTGACAACCAACTGAAACAAGTTCTGTGTCTCAACTATTCATTTATCCCTAATAGCTGGAGCAATGGCCCACGGGGGCTAACCTTTAATTTTTTGGTATTAACATCACAACCTTCTTAGCTCACTCTTTTAATCCTCCTCTTCATCCTGTGGTAAAGTCGCAGTGGTCCCAATTTCATCTCAGATAAACTTGATGAATGTCACATGCTGGATGAGACCCAGGAAAGGAGAGAAAAGAACAAATTGGATGAGTTGAGAAGCTATCTTAGATTCTGTGGTTCAAAGTTTGGAACCAAACCCACATATTTTGGTATTGGGGCTTATTTCGCTTTGGCAAAACATGGTCTTCTGTTTCAGATGGGGAGGAGGGTGGTAAAAATCTTATTAAAAAGTCTCAAAATGCTTCTTCAACATCAAATGGCTCCTAGAAAAATATTTTGATGAGTTAAGTGTAAATGAATCAGAAACATATGGATTACATTTCCTTTAGATTACACATGGGTTTCAAAATTAAGGGGAAAAGTGCTCAGGGCAAAATGCATTTTGGATTTTATTGAACCCAAAATATTTGAGAAATAACTCAAGACACTCAAAGAACCCCAAATCCTGCCAGGCTTCCCAAACCTTTGTGGAAAGCAAATTAGATTTTAAAATTCCTTTTGCTTTAGTGATCTATGGTGTTACATGAAATTCAGATGAAAAACTTCTTTTCTATATACAATTTTCATCCTGGATATTTTCACTTACAACTCTGGCAAAAATGTGCACTCTAAGTATAGTTAGACTGGCTAAGTTGACTAGATTGGTGGGCCTTGCTCTGCTCTGCTTGGTGACAAGAACATTTGATTTGTCTTACGCACAGTCTTAGAATGAGGGGATTAATCAAAAAGCTTCAGATAGTTTTATAGCAAATGCTAAGCGGCTGGTTTCATCTGCATTTAGCTTTCCATTCATTTCTGGGACACTGATAAAAAACTTTTCCATGGTTTCTCATTTCCCTTATACCTTGAGAGGCTCTATTTCAAGAACCTGTATTTCAAAAATATAAGGCAAATCACCCCTATTTATTAACTCAATCTTTTGCTTATTTCAGAGGCAAGGACAGAGTGTAGCTGGAGGAGGGCCTTGTAGTTCCATTTTCCACCATCTAAGTAAAATTGACATGATTTCCAAGCAGAAAGCTTTGATACAATTCCCCTAACAGCCCTTCCAACCGGTTTTCTGTTCCTAGGCTCCTCCTACATAGAATTTGGAGAACGATAACACCTATTTTATTTCTTCATTGTATTTCTTAGCACCTGCTATAATGGTGAATGGAGGCTGGTATGACTCGCACAAAATCAAATAAGTCACGGCCATTCATGTTCAAGGAACCTCGTACACACACACAATTCTCCCAAACGAGAGGACCATGGGTGTGTATGTAGGCTTTGAAATTACCCTAATACTAAATAAAGGGCCACCAAACAGGAAACCTCTATCCACATTTATACTATGGACAGTGGCGTATACAAAATAGCAATTGCTCAAACCTAATTTAAGTGACTCTATTTGAAGCATTGTATAGTGAAGTGAGTTTATAGCAAACCTTTCAAATTTTGCATGTCTCACACCTTTTCCTCTATTCTTCCTCTGGCACATCCCATTTCTGCCATGGTCAAGTGAAATATTTTCTCTGAATTTTCATCAAACACTGAACACGTAGCTATTTACATCATTTCTAGCATTTTATTTTAGTTTTCTGTTTATACCTCAGAGTCTCCTATCAACCACTGACATTTTTGAAAAGAAGAAAAAAAAGACTAGCTCCTAGTCTTATTCTTATTCCCAATATGGAGAATATTGTGTCTAATGTACTAAGCACCTCAGTGCTATTAAATGAACGGATAATAGGAAAAAATTATTCCTTTCTTTTTTTTTTTGCGATTTTTTTGGCCAGGGCTGGGTTTGAACCCGCCACCTTGGCATATGGAGCCAGCGCCCTACTCCTTTGAGCCACAGGTGCCGCCCAAAATGATTCCATTTTGTAAAAAGAGAAATAGAGAAACATAGAAGTACGCCACACTTCCCATCTCAGTCATGTTACACAGCCTGCTTTAAGAATCTCATTACAAATAGAGACATTAATTTCTACATACAACTAATGACTCACATTGACTAAATTTGGTTGTCAGTTATAAAGACAGTGCATGTCAAAGAAATAATCAGAAGTTAACATTTAGATTCACTTAGACAAATATATACATTCACATAGTCAGTCCTTTATCCACTTCTTTCTCCACACTGGACCATAATTTCTTTCTTTTTATTATTATTATTATTCTTTATTCATCCATTCATTTATTTATTCATTTATTTATTTATTTATTTTTGAGACAGAGCCTCAAGCTGTCACCCTGGGCAGAGTGCCGTGGCATCACAGCTCACAGCAACCTCCAATTCCTGGGCTCAAGAGAGTCTCCTGCCTCCGCCTCCCAAGTAGCTGGGACTACAGGCGCCTGCCACAATGCCCGGCCATTTTTTTGGTTGCAACTGTCATCGTTGTTTGGCTGGCCGGGGTGTATTAGAACCCACCAGCTCAGGTGTACATGGCTGGTGCCTTAGCCCAGTAAGCCACAGGTGCTGACAATTTCTTGAAGCCTTTTCTTTCAGTCAGCATTTCAGGGGCCACAGAACCCTAAAAAGTACTAAAGGTGTTACACTAAAAAACTTTAAATGTATCCCAAATATAAAAGTTTGATTTTATCAGTAGAAACACGTGCCTTAAGCTTCCTAGGTTAGTGAAAACAGTAAATTGTTCACACTATTAAAAGAACCTTTCTAGTAGCCATTCACAGCTATTAAATTTTCTTAGGTTTAGCTCGGCGCCTGTGGCTCAATGGGCTAAGGTGCCAGCCACGTACACCTGAGCTGGCAGGTTCGAATCCAGCCCCGGGGCCCACCAAACAACAATGATTGCTGCAACCAAAAAATGGCCAGGTGTTGTGGTGGGCGCCTGTAGCCCCAGCTACTTGGGAGGCGGAGGCAGGAGACTCTCTTGAGCCCAGGAATTGGAGGTTGCTGTGAGCTGTGATGCTACGGCACTCTATCCAGGGTGACAGCTTGAGGCTCTGTCTCAAAAAAAAAAAAAAAATTTTTTTCTTAGGTTTTTCTATGGTTTCTTTGGATTATAGACAAGACAACAAATAACATTTGTGCCCTGGTTATCTGTAAGTAGACAGGGACATTTGTACTTACTCTGGTTGAGTCTTCTCAACCAGAAAAAGACTTACAGACAACCAGAAAAGTTTTGGCCTGGTTATCTGTAAGCGGACAGGGATACTTAGTATACTTCTCGTACTAAGAAGACTTTTCTTCTCTGTGTTCATGCACAGTGAAAACAATCTGAGCTTTTTCTTTTTATATAGGGGAGATGGCCTCGAGACCCTATGTGACTGGACTAAAACCCCAGGATAGTACATTGATTGCAACCCCCTCAACTCCTACCACATAAAGGACATTTTTTTAAGTTTGAAATACATAATTCATATTTCACGCAACTCTCACATACATAGCATTAAAAAAACATAAAGGGACTCTACGTCTAGCCTCATTTTTTAAGTTTCTCAAATCCTTGGCTTCTCCCGATTTTATTGAAACCCTCTATTAGTTTATTCCTTTGACAGGAGCCCGGGTAATTATGCTGACTTCTAAGTCCTACTGTACGTTACGTCTGCGTCTCCCCGAACACACACAAAATTTAGTGCCACTGCAGCACTTCTCAAAACAAATAAAGGATTTGTGAACCAGTCACTAAGTATCCCGTGCAATTAAACTGCATTTGTTTCTCTTTTGCCATTCTCATACAATTGAAGCCTTGTAAGAGAGGTAGGCACTCCTCAAATCAGACTGTGTTTTCTTTAGAGGAAAGTGTGCCAAAATCCTCCTACTCTACGTAACGAAAGTCTCCACTAGCGGGAGGTGGATAGTTACACCACACACACACACACACACACACTCTCTCTCTCTCTCTCTCTCTCTCTCTTTTTCCTCCTACTGCTACTAAAACCATGATACGCACATAAAGACACAAATCTACACATATATTAATTGGGGAAGAGAAATAAACCCTCTTAGACACAAATTGCTACCCACAGTCCCGATGAATTACAGCCTTATTTAAGGCAAAATAAAGACAATTCCATTGAAAAGCATATATACTAGCCCTTAGGAGTAAAAGCAGAGAAAATAAAATAGGAATTGTTTCGGAGAAATTGGATTTTTTCCTTTTTTTCATTTTTAAGACAGGCAAACATAGAGCTTGCAGTGAGGCATATCTTAGCAATTTTTAGTCGTTAACCTCAAGCTAATGCATGTTGAGGTTTTTTTTTTTTTAAAGAAAGTTTTTAAAATCTGGTTAATTAGAACTGACTTCCATTAAGTCTTTGATTGATTCTGCACCCCGTTGTGCTGGCTCACGCTCACAGGTTCCCCACTGGTCCCCCTGACTTGCTCTCCCACGTTGGTCTGAAGACTAGGTATGGATTGAAGTCACCCAACAGTGCTTGTTATAAAAACAATTTATCATGGAAAAACCAAGTAAGTTGTCTGTGTGGTCTCAGCAGACCCAGGTAGTTGTAAAGGCTTTAACCACAGCTTAATATGAGACAATCCCTTTAACTTCTCCGAGATTCTGTCTTCTCTGCGTCAGAGGACACAGGTTGGCAGGGCCACTTCCAATCAGTCCTGGGAAGAAGCAAAATTCTTTACATAACTTCTACAAATACCACCATCCATTGAGCGTAAGATGTAATACACTTAGGTAAATATTTTCCAGACTTTATCCGCATCATCCTGTAAGGTGGGGATTGGCACCTATATGTTAAGATGATGAGCCTGAGGATTAGTGAGCTTTCCAACCTCACATTTAGTGAGAAGCTAAGATTGAGCTCGAGCCCAGCGATGTCTGACTCCCAACCAAGCTCTCCCATTAGCATTCTGCTCTTCTCTCTGCAAAGTTCCCATTTTCTTCTCCGTAGTATATTTATCTCATTACTACTTCCATTATTGACTTAGCATCTTGGATAATATGTCTGTGTTTTAAATTAACAAAACACAAAGAAAATAAAATGAAGAGATACGCTCCACAGAAGCACATAAAAAAGAGCGTATCTCACAGCTTTTGGACCATAGCCGATTGAATCTGCCATCTTTTGAAATAACTTGTATGTACTTTACGAAAGGACAAAAAGACATGTGTGATGTCATTGCTATATTTCAATGCATTGGTTTTGGTTTGATTCTATGCTTAAGTCTTTTTCACTACATAATGTGAAAAAAGGCATGAATGTTGGTGGCACGAAGTTGCTATTTCAAATCCTGTTCTACCCCTTATTAGTTCGTGATCATGAGCAACTTATTTTAACTCAAGAGAGTAATAATTTACTCTGTGGTAAAATAATTATAATAATTTGTTCCAAATATTAAGTGGATTGGAAGGATAGGATGGAGAACACGCACAGAAATAGTGCCTGGCTCACATACAGGTGATTCATGTTAATTCCCTATAACCCCACCCCCACCCCACCCGTAACCTCTTAGAGAAAATTTTCTAAAAATCTCTCTTAGCTGATGTCATTGTGTCAAACTATAAAATAAGAACCTGTCTTTAGCAGTTTCTTTGTTTCCTGATGAAAAAATAGAGTGAGAGATTAAAAAAAAAACAGAAGGAATAATCTAAATATGGAAAATATACCTTAAAACTTTTTCCAGTAGACACATTGTATCTGATTTTTACCTATATGTGTCTAGTACCTAATTATCTATCTATATACCTAGATCTATCTTGCTAATTTACCTATCTCTATCTATATAAATATATTTATCCACCATTTGTATGCATGGATACACATATACATCTTAATTTAAAATTCGAGTCATGATTGTTGTATATTAAAAGACTAATATATTAAAGACAAATGGTTGGGACCATCTATTTCTTACTCATCTTCATAAGACTTGTGTCTGTGAAAAAGCAAACAAAGTATAGCTATATTCTTACACCAATAACATGTCATAAACAGTTTTCAGTAGGATGAGATTCCTTTGCTCACTTTAGCCAATGATTTCTTTGTGCCCTACATTATGGAAAATACCTAGAATAGAACAAACTACCTAGAATAAATTAGAACAAATAGAACTATGTAGATCCCTGATGTAGCTAATCTTTAATTTTATGAGAACAGCTTCAGAGAGGAATTTCTCACTCAACAACTTGCTCATGAGCAAAGGCAATCGTACAACCCAGACAGTCTGCTGGAGGTCTATGAATATCCATTTTAACCTGCTCAAGGATATGTCAGAGGGGGGAGGTTCATCACATAATATGATTTCTTTTTGGATGAAGAGAGGATTCCCCATTCCTTGACAGTAATATAAATTTTTATTGGTTGAAATTTTTGTGAGAAGGGAGAGCAGAAAAAAGGGATGTTCTTATTGGGGTCTGTGTCAGCTCCCCCAGCCAAGCGCTGTTCTCTGCATTTGTGTGTGGTTTATATAACTAGAATACCATTGCTGTAAACTGGAGGAGCCCACAGCCAAAGGAGAACTGATTGGGCAGACTGCTGGTTTTCTCAGAAGTTTTAATCTATCTGGTCAAATATCTTCATTGACTTTATTCATTCTAACATGCATAGTTAAAAAAAAATTCAAAGCATTCTTTGGATAGTTCCTTCTCTCATTATAATTCTGTCTCTTTAAAAATCTTGCTGTTCTTATCCGTATTAAGTAAACTTAATGCTACACCTCCTCCAAAAGAGGGAAGCCCTTTAATTCCCCCTGACTGCTCCCTCAGGAAAAGGTTTCCCACCTGACATCTGTCTATGTAAATGCATAGGGAACTATCTGGAAAGATGCGCATTTAAGTACTAAAAGTAATTACCCCCAAGAGAAGAATGAGGTTGGAAATGGAGCACCTTCCACTTTCAGTCAATAGACTCTGAATGGTCTTAATTTATTGCACTGAAATGTCTTTTGTGCTACATTTTGAAAAAGAAGAAAACAAAAGTTTTGTTTTTTTTTTAATTCTAGAAAATAAAAGGAAAGAATATTAGGATGCAAGGGCAAAGAAAGTAAACAAAAGAGAGTTTGGGGAGAAACAAGGGGAAAAAAGGGAGCACAGGGCTGTGCCTGTGGCTCAAAGGAGTAGGGCACTGGTCCCGTATGCTAGAGGTGGGGGGTTCAAACCCAGCCACGGCCAAAAACTGCCCAAAAAAAGGGCACAAAGGAAGAGGACAAAATGAATGGGATCTCACACTCCAAGATGTCAGTTTTCCTCTTTGTTTTTTCTCTATATTGATTTCAGGGACAATAATCTAGCCACTTGTAGAATAAGCCCCCTTCATGACTTGGAAATAATGACATCCCTTAATTTTGGAAAAATATTCAAAATATCCTTCCCCTATGATAATTGAGTTTGGAGTAATTCTTACGCTTCCTCCTCAGCTGTGATCATCAAAACCAAACATATCAGAATATCAAATATTGGAGTCATTCTATGTGCAATAGGTAGAGTATGCCAATAGTATTTGCCTCTTTGCTGAAACAATAAGTTATATAAATGAATTTTAACAAAGGAGTAGACAAGATCTATTATAGATTTTAGTGAGGATCCACAATAATACTAATAAGACCTCATTATTTCTTTGTTAATATTGACTGTCTATTAGCTACACTTATGATGCAAAATACTTGATAAATACCCGTTAAATGAAACAAAGCAGGCCCCAGAAGTCCAGGCCCCCATAGAGGAAGGCATAATAATAGAATTAATTTGATACAGAAGTGGGTTATCTTTTTAGGCAGAGAACAACACAGATAAAATAAACTAAGAAATACTAATAATCAATAAGTCCAGAACAAGCTTTCCATTCTTCCTAAGAACAAGCATTTAATTCGTAAGGCTATTCCAATAAAAGCTGATGTGCCTTCTTCAATGGAAACAATTCTATACAGAATGTCTATGAAAAGCACGGATCTGAAAGAAAATTAAAAATGTGCCATGAGTATTCTATTAAAAAAATAAATGTTTAAACATACAATCCCATAATTAGCTTGGATCTCTCACTCAAGCTCTGCAGGTCAAAACCACCAAGTTTTCCAAGTCAATGGGGAAAAACCTTCCATTTCTCTCCTGTGTATTTGGATCTGTGTAATTAGACTTCTGCTATGCCAACAAAAACCCATGAAGGCTTTCTCTATACAAGTTTAAATTGTTCCTGCTCCAAAAATGGGATCAGAACGTGCTGGTCCACCGTCAGCGGCACCACCGGATGGGAAATACCACCAAGCCATGTCAGCAGAGAAGTCACCGCTCTCCACTAAAGTAAATACCTGAAAGATTTTAAAAAATGGAGTCCATGGAGTGAAAGCAAGTGCTATTAGCCTAATGACTATAATGGACTTGGTGTGGAATTTTTCCTGCTCATTTACACCGATTTCCTAGGTAGCTGATGTTTAAGCTGATCCCGCAAATGGATGAGCTGTTGATGTGGTGAAATCTGAGGTCTGTAACCACTGTAATCAGTTAGAATTTGGTTTGCCTAAATATTACAATATCATATAAAACAAAAATAGCAATAGGTTAAATAGAATCCCTCTCTCTCTCTCTGTCACACACATACCCCATGGGTTGGCTTGGCAGGTTAGGACACTTATATTTACTCTGCAGTGTCATTAGAGAACCATATTGTTATCACGTTGTTCCTCCCTGGTAGCAGGTTGATGTTTCCAATGATGACCATGATGTGCAATCCCACATCACACATTCTTCTATGTTACAATCTTGCTAGTCTCCAATAGGGAAGTGGGGAAAAGTCTTCTGTCTTCTTGAATCTGAGTTGGCTTCAGTGATAGCAGGTAATCAATAGAACTGAGCAAAAGAGACGCTGTGTGACATCCAAAGTTAGGTTCTCAAAGACCAGGCAGCTTTGCCTAGTTTTTGTGGAACACACACTCTTAGAATCGCTAGCTCCCACATTGTGAGAAGCCCAGGCAGACAGAAAGGCTAGGAAGACATTCTGGTTGACTGTCCCAGCTACACCTAACCTTGGAATCATCTTAGTACACTGGACCTTTGGTTAAAGAAGACTCCAGGTAAATCCAATCCTGAGGCATTCATGTCTTAGCTGCTGAGATCCCAGCCATTGTGAAGCCCTGGCAGGGCTGTGACAAGCTATATTCTTCTGTTCTGTTTAAATTCTTGACCCCTGGCGTCCTCAATAATTATAAAATAGATGTCATTTTACATTACTGAATGTGTTATGCAGTCATAGATCATTGAAACAAACATGTTCAGCACGTCCCTGCACTCTAAGATGTATGCCGCAGATCCAGCCATTGTATCCACGTTCCAATTATCAAGGAGACACAGACAAAGGCTATACTCAGTCCATTTGAAAGAAAGAAATTCTGCTGCATTGCATTGATGAAAATGTAGTCATCCAGATTTATCTAGCTTCACAGCAGGCAGGGAAATGAAGTCTTTAAGGTGAGCAACAAGATTCCCAGTTAAATATTCTGTCACTAGAAAAAGTGGCAAGAACACAGAGTATATAGGAAGACCCTTGAAGTAAATATACATTTTTCCCCATCAATCTGATGATGTATACTTGTGCTTTTAAATTTTTTTTTTAATATAATGTGTGATGTGTACTGAATACTCAATACTAATACACAAATGGAAAACTAAGATGGGGCACTTGTTAAGTGCAGATGTTTTTATTAAATCACTATTTTGTTTATAAATACAGAGGAGTTGAAAAGACAAAAGGTGGTTTAGATAACCAAGGACATTACATCAAAAGCAAACAGGGAACAAAATACTGGTCTCTGGAAATCTAGTTGTGATTAGAGGATCTGAGGCATATGGGGGAATTAAAGATGAAATGATCATAAATTTAAGTTCCAGTGAAATTTATAATTAGCTAAGGACGAGATGGGAGGAAAATCTTTGATAGGTGTATTCTCCAGACCATCCTTAATAAGATATTGCTACACAAGTTGCTCTGTTGATTTTAAGTCAAGATAATTCAATCTCATACAGACACATCCTTCTCTTTACCACCGTATCTTCAAGTTCTTTTGAATGAAGATCAAAACATATATTTGTGCAAAAGAATGCTTTCTCTTGATCGCCAAAAACCTAGCTAACGTAGCCCTTGATGGTTAATGACAGACTGAGTTCAACCCGAGGCAAACTCTCAGTGCCAAAACTTCAATGGAGGGCTTCCTCCATAACCATCCTGAATACTGATTCCCTAAAAGCAGAAAATATTTTAAAGTCTAGTCACTTTCTTCTTTGGAACTATACTTAGGGAATCTGGCAAAATACCACAGGGATTCTCCGTGGTTTGGCTTAAACAGGGTCTTTCCCAAATGGGGCATGCTTATCAGAGAACAAGCAGGGGTGCTCTTGGAGTGAAATTCTTATTCCATTCTACAGAATAGACCTCTGCAGAACTTGGGAAATGTTACTGTAGGAATCACCATCACCACTATAACACACAACTTTTGACATTGATAACAGTTATCTGAGATAATTTGCATCAAGTGCTCTGAATAATTCCATATGTATTATCCCCCTCCAGTCTTCACTGCAACCCTGGGAAGTGGTTTTTGCTCTCATTCTCATTGAAGCAGTGAAGAGATGAATATTCAACAGTAGAACCAGCATCTCTTCCACTTACGATTCCGACTCAGACCATCTGACAGATGGCAAAGCCTCCTGAGGGGTATGTGAATTCTGAGTTTGTCTGTCTGTCTTTCTGTCTCATATTCTATCTGTTTGGCCTGGGTTCTTTCACCACATAGAGTCATTCCTCAATATCTGTGGGGGATCAGATCCGGGACCTCCCGTAGATAGCAAACTCCGAAGATACCCGAGTCTCTTATGTAAAGGGCAGAGCATTTCCACATCACCCATGTGCACCCTCTCCTATATTTTCCTTTCTAGATTAATTATAATACCAAACCTAGCATAAATACTGTGTAAGCAGTTTTCATGCTGTGTCATTTAGAGAAAAAAATGACAAGAAAATAGTCCGTATATGTTCAGTATAGACAATGTTTTCCCAACTATTTTTCATCAGCCGTTGGTTGAATCCAGGGTGAAAAGTCCATGAACATGGAGAGAAGATTGTAACATTTAAGGCTTTTGTGATGGAGGAGGAAGCCACTGGCCAAGGCATGTGCATTTATAATAGCAGCAGCCTGAGCTCAAGAACAAGGTAGACAGGGGACAATGCGCCGAGTTGCCACCAGGATGTAGGTGAGTGTGTCACACGAGGGGAGTCCCTTTCCTTCCTTCCTTCCTTTTTTCCTTTTTGCAAGACACGCTGTCCTAATAGCAGAGCGTGGCTCAGAGGCAGCCTCACTTGAATGTGCCTTGGGAGAGAGCCTAATACCTCATTTTTAAAAAAGAAAAATACACACACACACGCACACTCTCACATATAAATCCAAGCCAAAAATATCAAGCAGCTCATGGCTGTTAAAAAGCCAGGGAAAACTGAGTTGCTCCCTTCAATGTTTTCTTTCAAACACACTGACCACCCTCCCTTCCCTTCACAACATCTCATTTAGAGAAGCACAAATCGTCCAAATGGAATAAAATGTTGCAACTTTGAAATTTGGATGCTGCCTGAAGTTCTCTTTCATACTCAAACTTTTTTACTTTTTTTTTTTTCTTTTTTCCCCTTCAGTTCTGGACGTCATAGAAGAAATATCTCCATGGAGATCTGGAGGGAAAGGGGTTAATTTGAGAGGCTTGGAGCCAGACCTCTCTTAACTGGGGAATTGGCAGCTAGCACTTTGGAACGCTGCCTCGAATGTCTGACTGAACGTTTTTATTATCCTTTATGCCCAAAGGTGGCTTTTAGACACCCACGGCAGCACAGGGCCTTCTGATTGGGATTCGACAGACGGGAGCCAGAAAGCTGTCTGCCCCTTTCTTGATGACTGGGGAACCCCACGGAGGAAACCACCTCCCCCCCCAACCTGAGGCTGGAGTGCCCTCCCTCACCCTTCAATAAACTGCAGGCCCCCCAGGGGAGCTGTAAACTGGGGGGGGGGAGTTCTGAGAGTTGGCGAGGGGGGGAGCAGGCAGGAGGGGGGGCACTAAGAGAGGAGACTTAAAATAGATTTTAAAGAAGAAAGGACAGACTTGGAGAGCCAAACACACAGAGAAAGAGGCAGGACATGAAGACAGTGGGGAAGTTAAAGACGAAAATGAGATACCCAGAAAAGAAAGGTAAGAGGGAGAGAAGAGAGCAAAGGAGAAAAGTGAGGGGCTGGAAGCATCCTTAGCCAAGAGCCTTAAGCTCCTGTGGAAGGGTGGGAGTTGCTACTTGTGTGGAGATGTTTTATTATAGTTGCTGCATCCTGACCTGCTCTGTTAAAATCGACTTGTGTTAATTTGGCTCCTTAAAACTCTTGAAAAAGTGTCCCTGGATCCAAAGCAGTAGTCTGCTGCTAAGTTTGATTTCTCCATTTCCCAGTAGGGAATGCAGTATACCCAGCTCTTTGGAAACAGGTTAGAATCAAACACTACCCAGAGGCTCTTCCTATGTAGCGTGGTGGTTATGAGCAAGAGGAAGATGGTCCAGGTGGAGGAAGCCAACCACCAACCAGCGGGAGAAAATATGCTCTTTGGAGATTCTGGTGAGACCAAAATGAGAATGCACCCATCAGCTCATCAACTCCTCGTAGAGATTTGAGTAGAGCTGGGAATCAGGATTCTACATCACCAAATGGACACTTGGGGCGTGGAACACTCATTTAATAAGAAGAATAATGAAAGGGTCTAGGGCTTTACTGTATCAAAGAGCTTCCTCCTCACCTATCATCTTTGTGAAAGTACGTCTCACATTGTCATAGAAGGTATTATTCATATTTCCAATTAGCAAAGAAGGGAAGCAACAAAGTTAGTCTCAAAGCGTGACACATAGAACACAATCCAGTTACCTTGTTAAACATGCAGATTCCATTGCCATATAGACGGTCTAAGCCAATGTAGACAGCTCCTGGTAGAGGATGTATTTTTATCTGTACCCTCATAATTCCAAGATCTGTGGATTTAAGGGGCACAGGGTGTGCAGATGGGAGAAATTTATTAACAATATGCCAGAGAGACATTTACAGCAGTTTCAATATCATCTGTTTTTATAGAAGATGACATCGAAGCTCAAAGAGGTTAAGTCCAAAGTCACATTAGAGTCTACTGAAAATGAGCAAAGGGTAGAACTAGAAATATATCAATGACCACAAATAAATGTAAAACTAGAAATAAAACTTCAATCTTCCAATTGCTGGTTTTCTCTGTTCTTTTTGTTTTTGTTTTTGCTTTTCTGACAAGGCCAGATGCTCTTTCTGGCATAGGAAAGATTTGATGTTGGATATTTTGCAATCTTTGCTACAACAGCTCCTAATGTAGGTAGTAAAACAGTGCACAGTGTTTATGCCTCCCAGCATCATTCGTGGGGAAACCGGCCACCAATCTTTTTTTTTTATTAAATAATTTGATTGAATCATAATTATGTACATTGGTGCAATCACAGGGCACGATTCATATACATTCAGAAATATTTTGATCGTACTGTTACAGATATCCTTCATGGCATTTCCTTGATGACTATATAAAGACATTAATACTCTACCTTTAATAAGTTTCGCCAGTACCCTGCTAAGATGCACCGTAGGT
>CAUYON010040474.1:0-23198 GCA_963573935.1 Arctocebus calabarensis
AAATCCAGCCTGGGCCCGCCAAACAAAAATGACGGCTGCAACCAAAAAAATAGCCGGGCGTTGTGGCGGGCGCCTGTAGTCCCAGCTACTTGGGAGGCAGAGGCAGGAGAGTCGCTTGAGCCCAGGAATTGGAGGTTGCTGGGAGCTGTGATGCCACAGCACTCTCTCCAGGGTGACAGCTTGAGGCTCTGTCTCAAAAAAAAAAAAAAAAGGAAACTAAGAAGAGTGCAAGCCAACTGAAATTTAAAAAGGAAAAAAAAAAAAGATTTCAAATCCATGGTGGAATTAAATTCAGTAAACTAAAAGTATATATATTAATAGAGAAAGATTTTGTTAGAAACAGGTATCTTGACAGCAAGAAAATAGCTAAGTGAGGGAGAGGATGAAAAAAAACTATAAAGAAACAGAAAAGCAGTTTGAGGCCACTAAATGTGTACTCTCTGAGGGAATTAGCATGTTACAGTCTAGTACCACTCAGTGTGCTAGAATAAAAGAACACTCAATGAAGAGGTAGATTATAGGAATCGTCATTAATTTTACCGTGTAAATGTGGGCAACTCACCTAAACTCCCTGGTCCTTATGCCTCATCTTTAAAATGAGGAGCTAGATTAAATTGTCTGTAAAGCTCCAATATTCTGAGCTCCTCTGTACATGATGAAAGAAAAGGTCATTAAGAAAAGTTCAAATAGTCTCGGTGCCTGTAGCTCAGTGGTTAGGGCGACAGCCACATATACTGGGGCTGGCAGGTTCGAACCCAGCCTGGACCTGCTAAACAACAGTGACAACTGCAACAAAAAAATAGCTGGACATTGTGGCGGGCACCTGTAGTCCCAGCTACTTGGGAGCCCTGAGGCAAGAGACTCGATTAAGCCCAAGAGTTGGAGGTTTCTGTGAGCTGTGACACTACAGCACTGTAACAAGGGTGACAAAGTGAGGTTCTGTCTCAAAAAAAAAAAAAAACTTCGGCTCAGAGCCTGTGGCTCAACGGGCTAAGGCACCAGCCACATACACCTTGAGCTGGTGGGTTCCAATCCAGCCTGGGCCCGCCAAACAACAATGACGGCTGCAACCAAAAAAATGGCCAGGCGTTGTAGCGGGCGCCTGTAGTCCCAGCTACTTGGGAGGCAGAGGCAGGAGACTCGCTTGAGCCCAGGAATTGGAGGTTGCTGTGAACTATGATGCCACAGCACTCTACCCAGGGTGACAGCTTGAGGCTCTGTCTCAAAAAAAAAAAAAAAAAAACTTATTTGTTTTTCTCTTACTAATCTGTCTTTTGTTAGAGCTCTGTCCCAACCAATAACTATGAAGATTAGAGACAAAAATATTTTTCTCTCCTCTATAGCATCGTATTTAAAAATATATAGAAGCCACACAAATTCTGCAAAATTGACCTTGTTTCTGAGCCACCAGTTTGCCACCTGTACTTATTAATCCTAAGAAAATGGATAGGGAAACCAAAGTAGGGAGGCTATAAATTGCTTTGAGCAGAGTCACATGGCTATGAGTGCGAAGCTCACAATGTGTTGGTTCAGAGTGAGGGGACACTTCTTAACTACCAGCTCTGCTTGATAGCAATCTAGGCATCAGCTGTCTGATAAGGCCTCTTTTCCTGGCTTGCCGACAGCCACTTTCTCACTGTGTCCTCATGTAGCCTTTCCTCAGATGCTTGTGGATGCAATGGCAGGTGTCTCTTCTCATACCACACTAATCCTATCAGTTCAGGTATAATCACTTTGCTCCCATCAAAAGGGCCAATTCAGAAAAATTCATGGATGAGGCTGAGGCTGAGCCAACTGAAGGAAACCTGGAAAGCTGTAACTAGGTCAGGCCTAGGGAATCTTGGGTCCTAACCCATTTCCCCTGCCTGGGCCCCTGGTTCATTATCTACACAGTGAGATATGGAGTGATGTGGAGTGATCAGATAATTATTGAGGATCTCAAAAGTCTCCTCCAGCTCTGGAATTAAGAGAACCTGAGGCCAACTTGAATATCCTGGGACATCCTCAGTTTATTTTATTGTTAGTTTTTTTTTTCTGAGACAGAGTCCCACTCTGTTGCCCTAGCTAGTGTGCCATGGCAGCATTACAGTTCACAGCAACCTTAAACTCTTGAGTTCAAGCAATCCTCCTGCCTCAGGCTCCCAAGTAGCTGGGACTATAGGTGCTGGCCACCTATGCCCAGCTAGTTTTTCTGTTTTTTGTAAATATGGGGTCTTGTTGTTGCTCAGGCTGGTCTTGAACTCCTAAGCTCAAGAGATCCTCTCACCTTGGCCTCTCAGAGTGCTAGGATTACAGGCATGAGCCACAGCACCCAGCTGGGGCAGCCCCATTTCAGAGGTTGTTTTTGTTAAGGGAAACAACTTAGATGTGCACATCACTTTTCAGGAATCAAAGTCTTCCAAGTACAACTGACTGCATGGTGCAGACAAGGTAGAAATTCTTTCCTTTTTTTTTTTTTTTTTGAGACAGAGTTTATATTGCCCAGTCTGGTTTCAAACTCCTAGGCTCAAGTGATCATCACATCAGCCTCCCAAGCCTTTAATCACAGCCTCCCAAGTAGTTGAGACTACCACTGAGCTGGCTCACTTTCATTTTCAAGACAAGGAATGGAGGCCCAGATAGATGTGGTGATTAAAAAGCAGAAAGTCAGGCTTGGTGTCCGTAGCTCAGTAAGTAGGGCGCTAGCTACATAGAGTGAAGTTGGGGGGTTCGAGCTTGGCCCATGCCTACTGAACAATAATGACCAATGCAACCCCAAAATAGCCAGGCATTGTTGCGGGCACCTGTAGTCCCAGCTACTTGGGAGGATAAGGCAAGAGAATCGCTTAAGCCCAAGAGTTTGAGGTTGCTGTGAGCTATGACGCTGGGGCACTCTACTGAGGGTAACATAGTGAGACTCTGTCTCAAAAAAAAAAAAGGCAGAAAGTCAGCAGGTCTGGATTTAAGTTCCAGTTTAGAGACTGAACAGCTGTGTGGCCTTAGACCAATGAGTTACCTAGCCTCAGTTTCTTTACCTATATAAGTGGAGACAATAAAATAACATATTTTATGAAGACAGAAAATTAAGCTCATTGAGTGGATCAATTACAACAATGCATATCAAACACTTTGTACAAGCCTATGTTATGAATATTTGTGTCCCCCCCAAGTTCATATGTTGAAGATCCGATCACCAGTGTGATTGTTTGGAGATGCAGCCTCTAGAAAGTAATTAAGATTAAATGAGAAAAGAAAAAGATTAAATGAGGGTGGGGTCATGATCCCATAGGATAAGTGTCTATATGAGAAGAGACATCAGAGAGCCTCACTCTCTTCCCCCTGAATCACCTTAGCACAACACGTGAAGTAAGGTCATATGAGGGCACAAAGAGAAGGTTGCTGTCTGCAAGCCAGGAAGAGAGCCCTCATCAGAAACCAAATCAACTGGAAATGGTCTTGGACTTTCCAGTTTTAAGAATTGTGAGAAAATAAATTCCTGTGGTATTTTGTTATAGCAGCCTGAGCAGATATCCTGGCACATCCAATTCTCCATAGCTATTGTTATTTGTTGCTACTATTACTTCTCTTGTCCAAAGTCCCATGAGAAGCAAGTCAGCCAGTGGCTGAGCCAGGCTGAGAAAACATGTTCCTTGACTCACCAACCCATCTTCCTGTTTAGCAGCAGGAATACCCAGGGATGTCCAACCTATGGCCTGCATGCTGGGCTGCATGCCAACTTTGCAAGGACTCTTCTTGCTGGATATCACAAAAAGTATGCATGGAACTTTTTTTTTTTTTTTTGCTAAAAAGTTTTCACTAATGTTTGTGTATTTAATATGTGGCCTGAGACAACACTTAACTTTCCAATGATTGGCAGAGAAAAACAAAAGGTCACACACCCCTGCCCACTTCCTCTTTGGGACTCCCTGTCTCCACAGCTACCTCTACGCCATCCCTTCTATCTCAACCACAAGGGCAGGGCACATGGTATCGCCTGTGTAGAGGGTGTGTGTGTGTGTGTGTGTGATCCAGAGGAAGGGAGTGTATGGGCTATGTAGAAGAAGGTCCCTTCCTCAATTACATGAAGCAGGAAATTCTCTTCTGTCTCAGTTTCCCAAGAACATCTCTAAGCTGTGGGAGATAAGCAGTGCTTAGGTAATTCTGAGATCAACCCTCCCAGACAGGAACAAGCAAGCCCAGGGTGTGGGCCTGGAAGAAAATCAACTGCCTCTTCCTAACCCAAATTCTCCTCTCAAGTGCACACTGAAGGTTTTTGGAGACTTATGAATAACCTGAATCTCTTGCCCAGAACTCTAGAGGCTTTATAAATAGGTAAAGTACTTTATCACCTAGTTATGCCCCTCACATACACTAGCTCATTTTATCCTTACAAGAAACTAGCAAGTCTTACAGTTGGCAGGGCTGAGTCTTGAAGAGACAAATCGAGAGATCTTTTTCCTGCAGCTTTTTGTCATTTACACAGATGTATGTCTCTTTTACTCAATGGTGAAGACACAGTCAGCCTAACCCCTGTGTCCCACAGAATACTCAACATAGGGCCTTATGCAATGCCCTATGGTTGGCTAAACTCCAAGGACTAAATTAGAGAAAAATAAAACAGGGTCTCCTATTTGGGATGAAAGTGTTGCCATTGTTCTGAGGGAGCAGGCTCAAGCATCTTTTCTTCCATCCCAGTACGTTCACTCTTGGACAGCCACCTGCCATCATTTTAGTATTTATCATTATATATCATTATTATAACTATCATCTATTGTCTACAGTTCTAAGTTAAGTTCTTTCCAAATATCAATTCATTATTCCTCACGTCCACTATTATTAGCCCCATTTTACAGATGAGGAAACAGAAGCACAGAAAGACAGGTTAAGTAACTTGCTCAATGTTATACAGCCAGAAATAGTGGAGCTGGGATTCCAACTTGAGTGTTTATAACTTGAATGTACAATTTTCAAAGTTCCTCTACTTCTGTGAGCTTATCCTCAGAATAAACCTGGGAAGCAGACCCAGGTTTCTACCACCTGCCTAAGGCCATGCTGCAGATATGAACTAAAACCTGTGTCTCTGGCTCACTGCTGTAGCTCAGCAGCTAGGGCGCCAGCCACATATGCCAGACTGGTGGGTTTGAACCCAGCCTGGGCCTGCCAAACAACATTGATAACTGCAAACAAAAAAAATAGCTGGGCGTTGTGGCGGGTGCCCGTATTCCTAGCTACTTGGGAGGTTGAGGCAAGAGAATCACTTAAGCCCAAGAGTTTGAGGTTGCTGTGAGCTGTGATGCCACAGCACTCTACTCAGGGTGACAGCTTGAGACCCTGTCTCAAAAAGAAAAGAAAAGAAAAGAAAACCTGAGTCTCCTTGGGGCTCATTCTGACCTGCATTGGGAAAGGAAAGACCGGCCTACAAACTGTGTTGGGGAGAACCCAGACTGGGGGGGCTGGGGTGAATTCACTTCAGAGATGCTGCATTTCTGCGAGAGAAAGGAAAGAGAACCCATGAGTATGAACAGAGACTTGCTCTGCATCTAGTCTCCATTTACACTGCCACTTGTCTTTGCTCCTGCTGTTCACTCTTCTTGAAACACCTGCACCCCATGCCCTTACTCTAGCCAACTCTTCATGCTTTGTAATACGCTTGGATTTTTCTCTCTTCCAGGAACCTCTGCGTCTCTCTGAGGCTGGAGCAAGTGATCCTCCATTATACTTCCGTATTATCAGGTGATTTTTTTTTTTGTAGAGATATAGTCTCACTCTATCACCCTCGGTAGAGTGCCGTGGCGTCACATTGCTCACAGCAACTCCAACTCCTGGGCTTAGGTGATTCTCTTGCCTCAGCCTCCCAAGCAGCTGGAACTACAGGCGCCCACCACAACGCTAGGCTATTTTTTGGTTGCAGTTTGGCAGGGGCAGGGTTTGAACCCGCCACCCTGGGTATATGGGGCTAGCACCCTACCCATTGAGCCACAGGTGCTACCCAGGTGATTTTTCTATATCATTATTAAGGGGTCTAAGGATTGAGTTGGGTTAACAGTCCATAATAAGGAGAGGAGGCCAGTGCTGGGATCAAGGAGAAGTTTTATTAGGAGGAAAGAGCAGAAAGGACTCTGGCCGCCAGAAGTCAGCTCTCTATCACACAGCTCCAAGAGGCTTTTATTAACCTTTATCAATATAGTTGGAATGCAGGAGGGGGTTGCTAGGAGGGTCATTCTCTTCTGCAGAGGGACTGATTTTTGCATTTGGGGCTAATCTTGGAGTCACTGCCTTCTGCAGAACAACTGATCTTTGTACCAAGGGTCATCTTGGAGTTACTCTTTTCTGCCCAGGAGCTGATTTTTGCAGTAGGAGCTAATCTGGGGGCCAGCAGGGCAGGGTGGAAAGTTACTGTTCTGTTATTTCCTAGGAACACTAACCTTCAACCATTCCAGGAGTGTGTGTGTGTGTGTGTGTGTGTGTGTGTGTGTGTGTCTGTGTGTCTGTGTAGGGGAGGAGCGGCCTGCTGTGATCATATAGTTTGGTTTCTAGTCTGTTTCCTCTAACTAGCTGCCCTCTCAAAATGGCTGTACTCTTGTTTAGGTCGCGAGGATTCCTTTCCCACAGTTATTAAAAATGCAGGGGCTGGCCAGGCGCGGTGGCTCACACCTATAATCCAGGCACAGACGGGAGAATCGCTTGAGGATAGGAGTTTGAGACCAGCCTGTGCAAGAGCGCTCCGGGTTCCCGTCTCTGCCTTTGCACGGAGGGATGAGACTTCTAGCTGTGTTGGGGACACATACTAGGCTCACAGTTTGTAAAGGGTCAGGAGTAAAATAAGGGCGGCTGAGCAGCCTCTCTTTGAAAGGAGGCTCCTGAAGTCCATCCTGGGACTTCCTCCACTCGACTGTTTTCCCAAATCCACATAGAGTGGGCACTTACTGAATATTAAGCCCAGTAAAGGACTGGATGATGGTTGCCAAATAAAAGAGAAAGAGAATCGACCTAGCGCACCCCCTTGCAGTGTGTGGCCCCAAGCGACCCAAGAGAACGAACGCCTTTGCAGATTCGTCACCAAACGCTGGACAGCACAAAGGATCCCACTCTGCCTAAGGGAGGGCATGCGGTCTACGCTGTCCCCCACTCGTTTTTCGAGCTGGGGCACTGGGCTCATGGAGGGAACTGACTCGCCCCGGGCCTCCGAGAATGCGCTAGAGGGGCTTAGGGCCGCTGTGAGACAGAGGAGGCCGCCGCCGCGCGGACCTGTCACGGGGCTGCGCCTGCCCAGCAAGCGTCCCTTCCTTCCTCAGAGCGACTGTGTGTTCTGGGTGGAGCGGAGGGGCTGACGGAGACCGACGCTCCCGAGGCTCGGCCGAGATGGGCGGACCCCAGCACCGCGTTCCCGCGCGCTCGCTGCCTGGTGCGCGGCGCCCCCCAGCGGGCCGCCGGGACACGGCGACGCCGCGCGTCACCCGACAAAGAGCGCAAGTTCCCGGGCCCGTCGCGCCGGGGATCTGGCCCGGGTCCAGCTAGTCCTCTCCTCGGCGGCCTTCTCGTTTCAGCCGAGCAGTAGGCAGGTCTGCTCAGCACAGCTGTCGCGCCGGTGGCGCGGGGCGTGGGCGTGGGCGGGGCTTCCGGGCCGAGGTCCCCGGGGCTGGGCTCACCGAGTCCGCGGGTTCGCGCACTGCCCTGCTGGAGTCAGCCGGTGCCACACGATCGGTTCCGAGATGACGGCAAGCAAGCGAGTGGCGAAGGTAACCCTTTCCCGTGCCGCCCCCGCCTCCTCTTTTCATCTCCTCCGCGGTTCTCTGAGCTCGTTTGTTTATTTTTCTGGGCACCCGGGCTCTCTGAATCCCTATCATCCAGGGCTGAAGACGAGCTGTTCCTCCGAGCTGATTTCCATTTCATTTCTCCTGCCGGAAAACTTGGGGCAACAATTGAGTGTGTCTTAAGTGCGGGAAGGGTTTCTTGGCATCTTGGTGCCAGGCGTTCTGCCGGTGGTTGGTGGTGGGTGGGTAGGTTGTGAAAAGAAACAACCAGGACAAGGTCCTTGCCTTGAGAAAGCCCGTGGCCTATCCCATGATTTGATGCCCACGTTACCAGAGTCCTCAGAAGTCGGGGTGTTGATTAGGATTTGCGGGTAACATTCTCTAGATATTCTCAGAGGAAAAGATATCGACGTGGACATGGAAAGCCTCCTGGAGTAGGTGGCTTTTATTCAGTGGTTCAACAAATCTTGAATGTCTACACGGGTTGATCCTGTGTAGGAGGTGGGGGAGACACAGAGGAACCAAAAATCCTGCCCCCTGTTAGAGGCACAATTTGACATAAGATCTAAAAGGATGGAGAGGAGGTAGTTTCCCCCAGGAGGTGGGAAAACCAGGGTGTTTGGAGGACTGGAATGCTGCCAGGAGCTGTAGATAGATGGGGAGGAGGAGAAACTCTAGTAAGGTGGTACTAGAGTCCCTCCCTGGCTTTGTGACTCTCAGAAGTGGGCTTCCCATCTGCAGAGTGGAGGGAAGCTCCAGGGAGGTGAGCTCCTTCAGTCTGCAGAGAGGAAGGGCAGGCTCAAGGGCTAAAGGGGTTGCCTGCTCTTAGACTCTGAGAAGAAAATGGCCTCAGACTGGGGCAGTGACAGCTGGGTTGGCCCAGAACTGAAATTTTCAGGCTGATCCCAACATGGACAGAGGGTCCTTCCTGCCAAGTGGGAAAGAGAGGGCAGCCAGTATTTATTATACTGGCTCCATTAAATGCCAGTTTACATCAATTTTTTACATCTGATTTTCACAGCATATCACTTGAGATGAGTGATATGCCACCATTTTACAGATGAGGAAATTGAGGCTCTGAGAAGATAACTTGGCTGTCAGGGGTCATTCAGTAAGGAGTAATGGTGTTGAGATTTGAGCTCAGGCTCATGGGTCTTCAGCCTGCAGGCTATTTTAATAGCTTCTCTACTTTCATTTTCCCTTTCTCTTAAGTCAGGTGATTTCCCCAAAGAGGGGTGTGTCTTAGCTTTGGTTTGAAATTTCTCAGGCTTTGGGTAGAATTCACCTGTAACAGGTAAAGTCAGTATGTTCCTAGTTATGTTAAAATCAGAAAAAATGTCTCTTCCAGATCTCTGTCCTGCCTTGGCTTCTCTTGTCAAAGAGTCATAGATAATACTGAAATTAGGACTTTCAATAACAGATGCTTCTAGTTTGGGATAAAGATAAATGAGAGACCATAGACTCTGAGCAGAAGGCACCAGAAGGAATTTGTTAGCTGAGCAGAAATGGAATATAAGCTGAAGGATAAGAGGAGGCAGTGAAGTGTGTTTATTTGTTGGGTGAAGGAAAGTTCAGGTCATCTACAGTGTTGAAAGGGCCCCATTCTACCTGTCGGTTTGGGAAATTTTCTCTCTGTCTTTCTTTACACAAAAGTTTCTCAATCTTTTCACTATTGATATGTGGGGCCAAATAATTTTTTGTAGGATGTTCATCAGCACTTCTGGCCTCTACTCACTAGATGCCAGTAGCATTCCTCCTCATGACAATGAAAAATGTTTCTAGACGTTATCAAATGTGCTTTGGTGGGTAAAATTACCCCTGGTTAGAACCACTGATTTATACTATTGACTGTTCTAGAGGAATGTGACCTGCCCTTGAATGTCTTTTTATCTACCTCCCACAAAAAAGGTCTGTAGTTAGGCTTGGCTCCTGTGGCTCAAGTGGCTAAGGCGCCAGCCACATATACCTAAGCTGGTGGGTTCGAATGCGGCCTAGCCCACCAAACAACAATGACCATGGCACCCCAAAAAATAGCTGAGTGTTGTGGCAGGCACCTGTAGTCCCAGCTACTTGGGAGGCGGAGGCAAGAGAATCACTTGAGCGCAGGAGTTGAAGGTTGCTTTGAGCTGCGATGCCACGGCACTCTACTACCCAGGGCAACAGCTTGAGGCTCTATCTCAAAAATACCAAAAAGGTCTGTAGTCCTTCAAGAGGGACCCAAAAGGGGAGGAGTTTCCCTTGATCAAATACATTTGAGAAGTACTGTGTGGCGTGAGCTCACATCTTGGAGGGTCACTGTACACAATAATAGCATATCAAAGGTTCAGGAAGTCCTTGAGTGAAGAACCTCTTTACCTTAGTTTTCCCAAACATACTTGACCATGGAACTTTTTTCCTCTAATAACTGTTAACTTTCCGCAGGACACACTGTACACATTTGCCCTAACTTGGTGCCTCTCCCTTTCTCTTCATGGTGAACTCCTGTTCATTCTATGTGGCCCAGCACAGTGTACACCTGTGAAGCCTTCCTGCTCCCTTCCGATTGGCTTCTCTTCTTTGTATCCACACTCATTGTTATATTCATGTTTTGTCTATTACTTCTCTGAAGTTCTTGAGGGCTGGACCCTGTCTTAGTTAAGTGTCTATAGAAAATGCTCAGTAAATGGCTATTGGGAGAATTCAGTGATGTCCAGGTGGATGGGCCACATTCTAGGAAAGTGAGTTGCTGCTCATCCCTTGTTTCTCTGATTGGTGCATAGAATTCTTCTCCACTGTTGTCTACCTAAGTCATTTTCCTTCCCTAGCCCTGGTCTGGCAGCATTTGAAGAGGTAGGATGATGTCTTTGCTGTGTTCTCTCTGTGGATGCAGATGGAAGGAAGAAGGGAAGGAAGAATGGGGTGGTGCGGCAAATTATGACCTACTGACTTTCTAGGAAGAAGGCAAGAGGGCAAAGGTTAAATATTTTGCTTTCAAGAGGAACATTTCCTAAGAGAGTTTACTCCCAATTTTTTTTTTTTTTTTTGAGACAGAGCCTCAAGCTGTCACCCTGGATAGAGTGCTGTGGCATCACAGCTCACAGCGACCTCCAATTCCTGGGCTCAAGCGAGTCTCCTGCCTCTGCCTCCCAAGTAGCTGGAACTACAGGCGTCCGCCACAACGCCCGGCCATTTTTTTGGTTGCAGCCCCCATTCTAGTTTGGCAGGCCCAGGCTGGATTCAAACCCACCAGCTCAGGTGTACGTGGCTGGTGCCTTAGCCCGTTGAGCCACAGGCACCGAACCTACTTCCAATTTTTAACATCGAGAAGAATATCTTCTCCCTACATCTAGTACATGCAGAGTTGTGATGTGGCCAAAGTCAGATAATTTACTTACAGCACTTGGTGATGTTTCAGATTATGTATACTGAATGCTTGGTAAACGAAGGCCCTGACTTTGCCAGCTTCTGGCCCTAGGCAGCTTGCTGCTGATGCCAGGGGGCTGACACAGGGAGGCCTAGGCCAACTGCCACTTACTGTGCTTTCTGCAGGAGCTGGAAGATCTCCAGAAGAAGCCTCCCTACTACCTGCGGAACCTGTTGAGTGATGATGCCAACGTCCTAGTGTGGCATGCTCTCCTCCTGCCTGTGAGTGTCTGTGGGGATCATGACTTTGGACTGGGGCTGCCTTAGGCCAGGGGCATGGACAGGAAATGTTAGGACTAGGCCTTAGGGTCCTTTCTCTGAGGTTATCATTGGTGGAGGGGGTCTCTCTCTGGATCAATTGCTTTGGAGGTCCAGGCAGACTGATGACAATGCTAAAAGTCTTTTGGACTTAGTAGTAGATCCCCTCCTCTAACTGGGAGCCACCAGGACCACCATAGAGATTCAGCAGACAAACAACAACAGAGAGAAGAACAAGTAAACTTCACCTGCATCTTTGTCAAGGGCGAGGGGTGAACTTCCAGGTTCCTGAAGTTAGTAGAATTTGCTTTCCTAAACCTAAAAGGAATTTTGTTTTCTTTTAAAGATCTTATTTCAGAAAATTACTATTACATATGACAACACAGTTAGCTTGTTACTACTGTTCTCATTTTTCTCCATTTGTTATTTGATAACATCTTGATAAAATCTCCCTTTGAAGGCAGTATTCCAAAGAACCTATCAAATTGCAGAATCTTCCTTTGTCATATAATTCTTGTATTTCCAAGACTTTCAGAAACTCATTTATATACCTTTGTTTACTTGGAAATATAAAGTAAGACATTTGAGTTTTTTGTTGAGTTTGGAATATGGAGGGAGCAATTCGTCTTATTATTTAGGATTTGGGCAGCTTTTTTAGCTTTTTTTTTGAGACAGACAGAGTCACACAGTGTTGCTCAGGCTAGAGTGCTGTGACATCAGCTTATCTCACAGCAACCTCTACCTCCTGAGGTCAAGGGATCCTCCTACCTCAGCCTCCCGTGTGCTGGCCACAATGCCCAGCTAATTTTTCTATTTTTATTTTTAAATTTTTTTTTCTTTGAGACAGAATTTCGCTGTTACCCTCAGTAGAGTGCTGTGGTGTCATAGCTCATAGCAACTTCAAACTCTTGGGCTTAAGTGACTTTCTTGCCTCAGCTTCCCATGTAGCTAGGACTATAGGTGCCTGCCACAATACCTGGCTATTTGTTGTTGTTGTTTTTGCAGTTTCCATTGTTATTTGGCAGGCCTGGGCCGGGTTCAAACCTGCCAGCCTGGTGTATGTGACCGGAACTCTACCCACTGAGCTATGGGCACCGCCTGATTTTTCTATTTTTAGTAGAGACAGGATCTCGTTCTTGCCCGGGGCTCAAGTTGGTCTCAAACTCCTGAGCTCAAGTGATCTTCTTGCTCCAGCCTCCCAAGATTACAGGTCAGGCACCTTGCTTGACCCAGGATTTTGACTTCTTACTGACAATACAGTGGCCTAGATTGTGGCATCTTCTATTTCACCTGATCTGTAGTCCAGAAAAATGGAGAAAGGCTTGAGTTAGGTCAGCTTTGGAGACTGTCAAGTCTCTTGGCTGCTGCGTGGAAGTGATCCACTTATCTGGCTTGGAGTGAGGCTGTCTGTTCTAGGCCTCAGGTACCAGGGGAAGAAGATGTAAGAAAGAGTTGCAGAGACTGATTAGATCTCCAATGAGACCAGCTTTGAGATGAAGGGGGGCAAAGCGCTGGTCAGAAGGGAGAAGGTGAGTCATAGGAAGACCTAGGAAAGGTCACATTTGGGAGAATACAATGAAATCAGCGGATGTCAATAGTTGATAAGACCAAGATGGCTAGACATGCCCCCAGCTTTGGCCCAAGAACTTCTAGCCATACAGGAGTCCTGAAGAAGCTAGTTGGTACAGAAAAACCAGCTAAGGGCACCTGAAGGTGCCTGGTGAAGCCATAAAAGAGGGGAGGATTTGGCCAGCAGGGGAAGGAGGACTGAGAAAAGTCTTTGGGATGAGCAGACAAATTGTCCCTCAGTGGCTCAGTCTCAATTCACCAAGGTGGCCTCACTTGTCACATATGGGCCGTGGAAGGTTTCAGATGGATGAGCCTTTTAGAGCTAATAATAAGCGTTCCTGTTCCTTAAAAGGCCCCTGTGGACCAAGCGCTGTTTTAAGTACATGACGTGTGAGATCATATTGAATCCTTTCAACCAGTCGTGAGGAAGGTCATCTTCCTCTTATGGTTGAGGAGAAGGAAACTGAGGAGATTAAGCAAGCTGTCCACTGTAGTAACCCAGAATATGATGGCAGAGCTAGAATTCAGCTGACTCCAGAGTCATCTCTCTTACCCACTCCATGAAAAAAATGAATGTTTTCAAGCTTTTAAAGTAGCAAAATGCTTTATTTAACCCATAACGTAGATGGTAGTAGGAGTTTCTCAGCTGACCTAAAGTATAGTATGAAATCCTCTGTTGGGTGCAATGTCTTCATTTTATAGATGAGAAAACTGGATCCTAGAGCAGGTCAAAGTCACACAGCAGGCTGGTAACAGAGCAGGGCCAGGTCCCCTGAGATTTTGGCTCCATGATTCTGCTACTCAATTCCTCTGTTAAGTCCTTGCAGAAAGGACCCACAGATACCCTCTGTCTTAGTGCAGTTAGTATTGCTCTACAGGATTACGTGAGGCTGGGTAATTTACAAAGAAGAGAGGTTTATTTGGTTCTGCAGGCTCTACAAGAAGCATGGTGCTAGCAGGTGCTTCTGGTGAGGGCTCAGGCTGCTGCCTTATTGAAAGGGAGCAGGCATCACATTGCAAGAGAGGCAAGGAGAAAGAGAGGGGAGAGTTACCAGGCTCTTTTTAACAACCAGCTCTCACAAGAACGAATAGAGCAAGAGAACTCACTTATTACTGACAACACCAAGCCATTCATAAGAGATCTGCCACCATGACCCAAATGCCTCCCATCAGACGCAGCCTCCAGCATTGGGGGTCACATTTTGACATGAGGTTTGTGGGGACAAACATCCAAACTAGATACCACCCTCTGTCCTGCTCTGAGGTCTCAGTCCTTGGCCTGTCTTACTTCATTGGTCCAGCTTTTTCTTATCATGGAGGCCACAAAAGCTGAGACATTATCTGCCCAGTAGATCATCTAGGCCTTATCTCAGCGTGCCCAAAATCACTGTGGTCTCCAGAGGACGAGCGGTGTGAAAACCTTGACCCTGTGCTTAACTATATCAGTCATTCTTGCTGTCTTTGCCCTGTCTTATTAATAACAAAGATTCTGAAAGGACCTTTGGTGCTTTGGAACTTGCCTGAAGGCAACTGTGCTCTTCACCAGGATCATCCAAGTTTGGTGTCCCTCCCTTCTAGGGGTGCAGATTAGTGGTCACAGTGGAGATGCGGAAATGTAGAGTCAACAGTGCTGGGTCCCAGGGCACGTTACTTACACACAATGAACTTGAGTTTTCTCATCTGTAAATAGAGCAGCCGATAGTCATTATATTCATAGTTATGATAATAGCTGACACATGTAGCATTTGCCATGTGCCAGGCCCTGTTCTAGACCCTTGGCATAAGATAAATCATTTAATCCTCACATAAGCCCCATGAAGAAGTGTATTATTACCCCATATGGAAACACAGAAAGGTTAAGCCCAACATCACACAGCTAGTGAGTGGCCAAGCCAAGATTCACACCAACGCAGGAAGGCTCCAGGGCCTTTGGAGTCCCACCCTCTGCTGCATGGGCTAATGCAGGTCAACTCAGCACAGGAGGAGACTGCAGGGTGGCAAAGTCTGCAGTCTGCTTGAAGTCTGGAGGGTCTTTTAATGGCTCTGGCATCTCCTAATCCCTTGGACATTCCAGTCTATGGGTTTGCCTTTTTTCTGTTTATCCTGGTAAAATACTCAACAAAATCTACCTACTATCTTAACCATTTTTTTTTTTATTTTTTTAATTTTTTTTGAGACAGAGCCTCAAGCTGTCGCCCTGGGTAGAGTGTCGTGGCAGCACAGCTCACACTATCTTAACCATTTTTGAGTGAAGAGTTCAGTAGCATTAAATACATTTACTTTGGCTCGGAGTCCATAGCACAGTGGTTACAGTGCCAGCCACATACATTGAGGGTGGCGAGTTCAAACCCTGCCCAGGCCAGCTAATCAACTGTAACAAAAAAATAGCCAGGTGTTGTGGCGGGTGCCTGTAGTCCCAGCTACTTGGGAGGCTGAGGCAAGAAAATCGCTTTAAGCCCAAGAGTTAGAAGTTGCTGTGAGTTGTGACGCTATAGCACTCTACCGAGGGTGACATAGTGAGACTCTGTCTCAAAAATAAATAAATAAAAATAAATACATTTACGTTGTTGTGCAACCATCACCACCATCCATTTCTAGAACTTTTCTTTTTTTTTGAGACAGAGCCTCAAGCTGTCACCCTGGATAGAGTGCGGTGGCATCACAGCTCACAGCAACCTCCAATTCCTGGGCTCGAGCGAGTGTCCTGCCTCTGCCTCCCAAGGAGCTGGGACTACAGGCGCCCGCCACAATGCCCAGCTATTTTTTGGTTGCAGCCGTCATTGTTTGGCGGGCCTGGGCTGGATTCGAACCCGCCAGCTCAGGTGTCCGTGGCTGGCGCCTTAGCCTGTTGAGCCACAGGTGCCGAGCCATTTCTAGAACTTTTCATGTTCCTGTACTGAAACTCCACCCACTCAACAATAACTCCACATTCCTCCACCCCTCATCACCCGGTCACCACTTTTCTATTTTGTATCTATGAATTGAACTATTCTAGTACCTCACATAAGTGGCGTCATACAATATGTTTTTGTTGTTGTTGTTTGGTCCAGCTTATTGCATTAGCATAATGTCTTCAGTGTTCATCCATGTTGTAGAATGTATCAGAATTTATTTTTTTTTAAGGCTAAACAATATTTCATTATATTTTTTATTAATCCATTGTTGGATACTTGGTTTGCTTTTGCCTTTTGGCTATTGTGAATAATGCTCCTGTGAACATGGGTATACAGATACCTGTTTGTGTCCCTGCTTTCAGTCTTTTGAGTATACATGGGTCACTACAAAAGTTTTGAGACAGACTGTGTGATGGTCTTTTGTTTCACTTTCAAGAAAAATGGTCAACCTGGGCACGGTGGCTCTTACCTGTAATCCCAGCACTTTCGGAGGCCGAGGTGGGTGGATCGCCTGAGCTCATGAATTCCAGACTGGCTTGAGCAAGAGTGAAGCTCTTTTTTTCTCTAAAAAAAATAGCCAGTCATTGTGGCAGGCACCTATATTCCCAGCTACTTGGGAGGCTGAGGAAACAGAATCACTTGAGCCCAACAGTTAGAGGTTGCTGTGAGCTGTGATGCCAGGGCACTCTACCAGGGATGACAAAGTGAGACTCTTGTCTCAAGAAAAAAAAAAAAGAAAGAAAAAGAAAAACGGTTGTAGTGTCCTTTCCAATTCACTGAGCCCGTTGCAACTTTCTCAGCTTATCAGTCTTGGCTGGGAGGGCTTCATTTATTTCTGTCTGTAGGGATTTTACATTTCTTGATTTTTGTGTATCTCCAAAGTTTTGTAATGACCCTTATGTACACCAGAAGTGGAAATGCTGGATCCCATGGTAATTCTGTGTTTAATTTTTTGGGAAAGTGCTGTACAGTTTTGCACAGTGCCTTCCCCATTTTACTTTCCTAACCCCCCACATTCTTAGGATTTCCTCAGTTTCTCCATTTCTTTATCCCCAGAGATGTTCTCCTGAACTTGCTAATGACTCTCAAAGCAAGGATGTTCTATCCTTTTCCTCTCCCAAAGTTCTCAGGAAGTCTTTAAAGCTGGGATGGTCCTTAGAGCTCATCTAGTCCATCTTCGCCCATTTTTCAAATGAGGAAACTGTGACATGGGAAATGCCCCCTTTTGTGATTCCACCCTTCTGCTAATCTTTGGCTCAGCTGCCAAGTGAATGCAGAAGCCAGGAATATCTCCTGCTTCTGATTCTTCTTGGGAGTGAACCAAGATGCCTGGGATCCTGTGATGGGAGGAAAGCCAAAGCAGAGCTTGACCCCTTCTCTCTGCACAGGACCAACCTCCCTACCACCTGAAGGCCTTCAACCTGAGCATCACCTTCCCTGGGGAGTACCCATTCAAGCCCCCCATGGTAAAATTCACAACCAAGATCTACCACCCCAATGTGGACGAGAATGGCCAGGTCTGCCTGCCCATCATCAGCAACGAGAACTGGAAGCCTTGCACCAAGACCTGCCAAGGTGGGGCTGGGCCTTGACTGGGTGCAGGGGCTGATCCTGGGTTGGGGTTACTGGAGAGAGATTATCGGGCTTATTTTGAATTAGAAGAGCCCAAAAGAGAGGAGATAAAATTTGTGAGTTGCAATTGAACTTATCATATAGAAGGGATTCTGCCTTGATCCAAGACAGGCTGGCTTGTTCCTGCCTCTGTCCCTGCACCTGGGCAGGTGTGACAGAGGAACTTTGCCATGGTTTGTGAGAAAGAGAGGCAGTTTGGCTGCAAAGAAAAGGGCTTTGGATAAGAAGACCTGCTGTTCCATCTGTGGACTTTGGCCTCAGTTCCCTAAATGGCCACAGAGGGGGTTGACTTCATGGCTTAATAATGATAATTAATACCCATCAGCTATTGAGCACTTTTCGTACTGTGCTGAAAGCATCACCTGCCGACTTCATTTTTATCCTTTCAATAGCCCACAAGGCAATGCTATCATTAGCTCCATTTAATAGATGGGGACACTAAGGCATACGAGAGGTGAAGTGGTTGCTTGAGGTCATACAGCTGGCAGAGCTTGGCTGACTCAGGAGCAGAGGTGTCCTCAGTACTGTGGTCACTAACCTCATGTGGCTAGTGCAACTTAGGAACTGAAGTCTTCCTGGTATTTAATTTTAATTAATTTAAATTGAATGACCACATGTGGTTTGTGGCTACCATATTGGACACTATCAGTGTGCTCTCCTGCATCTGGACCAGCTCAGGAGTTCTAAACCCCTGAGACAAGCATCCTTGGGATGGTGGCAGAGGAGTGATCCTTGGATGAGCTTCCAGGGGTTCTGTGAAGCACTCACACTCAGAACTGTGTGTAAATGTGTGTGTGTGTGCACATGTGCACGTGCCTAGCGAGATGGGCTGCTGCCTCTGCTAGGTTTCTGGATGCATCTGTGAGAGATGAAAGGACATGAGGCAGTGGTAGTTTTCAGTCTTCAGCCTCAGCACCCTTTGCTGGAATAAAAGTTTACTTCAATGATTCTCTCTGAAATGATTCTGGAGGACAGCTCATGAAAAAGAAAAAGTTTATTTGGGACCTCAATATAACAGAGAAAAACAGAGAAGTTTTTTTTTGTTTGTTTTTCCTTTGGAAGAGTTTGAGGCTTTTTTATTTTTAATTTAATTTTTTTAAATTTTAGGTTAATGTGAGGGTACAAACAGCTAGGTTCTAATATTTACACTTATTAAGTAGAGTCCTTCTTACAGTTGTGTCTGCAGAAAGGTTTTTTTTTTTTTTTTTAGAGACAGAGTCTCACTTTGTCGCCCTTGGTAGAGTGCGATGGCGTCACAGCTCACAGCAACCTCCAACTCCTGGGCTTAGGCGATTCTCTTGCCTCAGCCTCCCGAGCAGCTGAGACTACAAGCTCCTGCTACAACGCCCAACTGGGTTTTTTTTTGTTGCAGTTTGGCCGGGGCCGGGTTTGAACCTGCCACCCTGGGTATATGGGACTGGTGCCCTACTCACTGGGCCACAGGTACCGCCCTGCAGAAAGGTTCTTGTTGAAATGGAGCTGAGATCCAGATACCCAACTTAGCTCAGTTACCCCAGATAAGAAGCTTCTCTGAAGCCCATGGAACATAATTATTTGAAAATCACTGATATAATCAGTCAAGGCCTTGGGTATCCTCAACCAAGAACGAGGACATTTGATTTGGTTGTACAATCATCCTAAGAGGTGGAACCTGTTCAGGGGTCCCCTAAGGAGTGAGTGGAATATCGGGGGATCTGGGAATGGGCATTCATCTCCTCCTTCCAGGGCTTTTTCTGTCTGCCCTGATGTCTTGATTGGTCTCTCTCCCCAGTCTTGGACGCCCTCAACTTGATGGTGAATAAACCGAATCTGGCAGAGCCTCTGCGGGTGGAACTCGCTGACCTGATGACACAGAATCCAGAGCTGTTCAGAAAGAAGGCTGAAGAGTTCACCCTCCGATTTGGAGTGGATCGGCCCAAATAATTCTGGTTCTGATCCCTCACTATGCTGGATCCTTTGCGTGGTAGATGGACACCACCTCATGGACTGGGGCCAGAGCCCCTTTATGGCCCATTCCCTGTGCATTTTTCCTCCTTCGGTTGTTAGTTGTGAGTTTGTGTGTGTGTGTGGTGGAGGGAGGGGCTATGGGTATGTGTGTCGTGGGTGGATTCCCTCCCAGGTCACCTGGCTACCGGTGCCCCTCCCCCACTCCTCATTTGTACCCCAGAGCTGGGGAATTTCCAGTTTTCAGGGTTACAGGCCAGTTCTATAGCTCTCCATCTTAGAGAGGCAGGTTACCTTCTAGGCCAGCTTGTAGCCAAGCGGAATTCCTCTAGGGCCCAGATATTGACAGGTCAGAGGAGAGTGGGGAATCTGGGTGGGAGGCATCTGGAGGGTCCCATACCAATGCCTGAGTGATTGACATCAGTCAAACTACTGATAGGCATGTTTAAACTTAGGTGCTAAACCTTTAATTTTCCACTGATGAATCATAGTGTGAAATATCTAACTTCTGTCCCAGAAATCTGTGTGTTTTGAAACCACTTGCTGTTTATCCTGTTAGGTTGCCAGTTCTTGGGGACCAGGCCTGAGGCTGTGAGGTGTGTGCGTCCAGGCCGGGGGAGGCCACAAAGACCACTTGCTTTCCTGCTATTAAAGTCACAGATGAATTCTGGAGTTCAGCCGAGTCTTCAATGAGGGGGAATGGGCTGGAGGTTTAGCTGTTATCTAATAAAATAGCAGTTCTCAACCTATGGGTTGCAACCCACAGGAACCGTACTAAAAGGCCGCGGCATTAGGAAGGTTGAGAACCACTATAATAAAAGGTGTGGTCCTGCTTTCCCTGGACATTTCCCCAAACACTGTAGGGAATGCTGGCCATGAGAGAAGGGCCATCCTTGGCCAGAGGAGTCTTCAGAATGTCTGCAGGGGTAACAGCTCCTTTTTATATAGGGGAGAGGACTGAGGCACAGACCACTTTAGCGGATTGTGTTGAAATCCACTCTGCCAGTCAGGGCAGGGTCCACAGCTCCTACAGATGAGCTAAGCTGGCTGAGGTGTGTTTTGTTTTTGGGGTTTTGTTTCTTTTTTTTCTTTCTTTTTTTTTTTTTTTTTTTTTTTTGAGACAGAGCCTCAAGCTGTCACCCTGGGTAGAGTTCTGTGACATTACAGCTCACAGTAACCTCCAATTCCTGGGCTCAAGTGAGTCTCTTGCCTCCGCCTCCCAAGTAACTGCGACTACAGGCGCCCACCACAACGCCCAGCCATTTTTTGGTTGCAGCTACCATTGTTGTTTGGCGGGCCCGGGCTGGATTCGAAACCGCCAGCTCAGGTGTACGTGGCTGGCACCTTAGCCTGTTGAGCCACAGGCGCTGAGCCGGTTTTGTTTCTTTTTAATGATTTGTTCTCATCAGCACACATACCCCAGATGGCTGATGAAGCCTGACTGATTGTTAGCAGGAAATTGTATTCAGCCCATGGGGTCATGAACAGAACAGAAACAAGCCAAATCTTCAGCCACAGTTGGAGGGGTTCACCTCACCTACCGAAGAACTTACTGATTGCAGTTGTAAGTGACTGCAAAAGCACTCACTGGCTTTTAAGAGACAACATGAGGCATCTTTGAGTCAAGGGAATCATCGCAGGTCCCCCTGGCCCAGTTAGGGTAAGATTTCTCCAGCTCTTGGCCTTGAGTTCCCTAATCTGGAAGGAAATGTGGAAAGAAGGGAAGATAACTGGGAAAACTGCCACCACTAGCTCGAAATGCAAATTTGGTTTTTATTTTTGGTGACTACTTCTTTTTGGCTGTCCTCTCCATGGGAGAGGCAAACCCTTCATGCCCTTTGAGCCTGGGGACTGGAGGAGGCCCCCTCCCAAGCATCAGGGAGGAGCCCACTGGGAGGCTGTGGCATTGCCCTTGCCCTTTATGTGGCAGGCAGTCGTGAAGCTTTTTGCTCATTTCATTATCTAATTTAACCTTTGCAGCATCTCCATGAGGCTGGGAACTCCCGTTATGCCCATTCAGACTGTAAACCGAAGCTCAGAGAGGTTAGCTGTGTGACCCAAGGTCATGTAGCTGGTTAGTGGGAGGACCCAGGCTACTGTACTTTCCCAAACACCTTGCACAGTTGTTGAGAAGATTGCAGCAGGTGAGGAAGCCCTTGTGGGCAGTGTTTATTCTCCCAGGGTACAGAGTTTTCCAGGCAGGGTACAGAAAGAACACTGAGGGTTTTACAAAAGTACTTTTAATGTCATTAAGACTGGTGCCCTTGGCCAAGCCTTGGCTCTTGCTCCCTCCGTGGAGTAGAAGTGAGCCTCTAGGCCACTGCTGGTGAGCTGGACACCCTGCCCAGGAGGCCTCTCAGCTCCTCATTTCTTCTTGGTCTTCACCAGTCCTTTCTGCACGAGGCTGCGGTACAGCTCCTGGATGTAGGTGTAGACACACTTGGAGTCGGGCACTGCCAGCCGCACCATGTCATCCACCTCCAGTAGCTGGGCACAGTCAGCCAGTTTCCTGAGGGGTGGAGAAGGGTGGGGAGCAAGAGAGCCAAAGGTGAAGGATGTGGGAACTGAAGGAATGGGTGGGGACAGCTCAGCAAGGTTGACGCCCACAGAATCATGTGTTGGAACTGGGAGATCATCTAACCCAACTACCCCATTGTACAAATGAGATAACTGAGTCCCCAGGAGAGTCTACACCCAAACCCAGCTCAGTCTGATTCCATAGCCCAGGTTTTCACTGTCCTGCGTCTTCACGTGAGAGCAGAACCCTCTGGTCTCTAGTTCTACTTTAACCCACCTCTTTTACACATCCATGTATCTGTGCTCTGGAGCCAGGAACTCCTATTAGACCAGGTACCTCAGGAAGAATTTTATTTTTTTAAAGAAAGACTCACTGTTGCCCTGGGTAGAATGCTGTGAAGTCACAGCTCACAACAACCTCAAACTCTTGGGCTCAAACAATCCTCTTGCCTCACCATCCCAGGTAGCTGGGCTACAGGTGCCTGCCACAATGCCCAGCTAGTTTTTCTGTTTTTTTTTTTTTTTTTAAATAGAGATGGGGGTCTTGTTCTTGCTCAGGCTGGTCTCAAACTTCTGAGCTCAAGAATCCACCTGCCTCAGCCTCCCAGATTGCAGGTATGAGCCACCACACCCAGCACTAGGGAAGAATTTAAAGGACAGAAATGGGAACCTGGCCAGAGTGCGGGTGTGCAGCTGCAGTGTCTCTGAAAGCATCATTCGTTCAGTCTGTCTGTGTGTTTACTGAGAGTCTGCTATGTGCCAGGTACTTTTCTAGGCTCTGGGAATTCAGTAGTGAACAAAACCAAAAGATCCCCACTGTCACAGCACTGACATTCTTGTGGCAGGAGACAGAGAATAATCAACACCAAAAGTCAGTGGCGCATCAGAGGGTGAGCAGTGCTAAGGAGAAACATAAGGCAAGGAAGGGATCTGTTTCTTTCTTTCTTTCTTTTTTTTTATTTTGGAGACAGAGTCTCACTGTGTCACCCTGGATAGAGTGCTGTGGCGTTATAGCTCACAGCAACCTCAAACTCTTGGGCTCAAGCAATTCTCTTCCCTCGACTTCCCAAGTAGCTGGGTCTACAGGCTCCTTCCACAAAGTCTGGCTATGTTTTTTTTTTTTTTTGTAGAGACAGAGTCTCACTTTATCGCCCTGGGTAGAGTGCCGTGGCGTCACACTGCTCACAGCAACCTCCAGCTCTTGGGCTTAAGCGATTCTCTTGCCTCAGCCTCCCGAGTAGCTGGGACT
>CAUYON010040475.1:0-20906 GCA_963573935.1 Arctocebus calabarensis
TTTCCTAGGCCTCAATTCCATGAATGGACTGTGTCCATTCATTGATACATTCATTCACTTTGCCCCAGTGGAAGGGACTGTGTTCATTCATTGATACATTCATTCAACTTTCCCCCTGGTGGAAGGGACTGTGTCCATTCATTTCCTGGCCAAGCATCCCTTACACCTATATATACCCTGAGACTAAAAGCCTACAAGAGTAAACGGGAAAAGATTGGGAGAGAAACAGAGAGAGCCTTTCTCTCCCCACTTGAGTTCTCTCTCTCTACCAGGAGCTTTAGTGTTTTCTGTATTCTTTTCTGTAAATAAATTCTGTCTTACCACTGGAAAAAAAATGCCATGAACGCTATGTTAAACAGTTTGATGAAAACATTTCAGATTGTATATGAAACCAGCACATTTTACCCCTTGATTGCACTAATATACACAGCTGTGATTTAATAAAAAAAGAGAAATTCAATAAATCCTTAATGAATATTACATAAAACTCTATTCTTAGAAGTATGAAAATCTAAAGGAAATAGATCAATACTTGGAAACATGCCACCCTCCTAGATATAGCCAGAAAGATGTAGAAATGGTGAACAAGCCTATATCAAGTTCTGAAATAGCATCAACTATAAGAAATCTCCCCAAAAAGAAAAGCCCAGACCAGATGGCTTCTCAACAGAATTCTACCAAGCCTTGAAAGAGAAACTGGTACCTACTTAACCTTTTCCAAAACATAGAAAAAGAAGGAATACTTCCCAACACATTCTATGAAGAAAATATCATCATGATACCCAAACCAGGAAAAGACCCAACAAGAAAAGAAAATGATAGACCAATATCTCTAAAGAATATTAATGCAAAATTATTCAATAAGATCCTAGAAAACAGAATCCAACAATATATCAAACAAATTATACATCACGACCAGGTGGGTTTCATCCCAGGGTCCAAAGGATGGTTCAATATATGTAAATCCATAAATATAATATTTCACATTAACAAATTAAAAACAAAGACCATATGATTCTCTCAAGTTATGCAGAAAAAGCTTTTGATAATATCCAGCATCCCTTCATGATCAGAACGCTTAAGAAAATAGGTATGGAAGGAACATTTCTTAAACTGATAGAGGCCATCTACAGCAAACCCACAGCAAATATCATATTGAATGGAGTAAAACTGAAATAATTTCCACACAGATCAGGAACCAGGCAAGGATGCCCATTGTCTCCACTGCTTTTTAACACTGTAATGTAAGTCTTAGCCACCGCAATCAGGGAAGAGAAGGCAATCAAGGAAATCCAAACAGGACCAAAGGAGATCAAATTGTCACTCTTTGCAGACGATATGATTATATATCTGGAAATCCCCAGGGAATCAACTATAAAACTCTTAGAAATAATCAAGGAATACAGCGACATCTCAGGATACAAAATTAAAACCTACAAATCTGTAGCCTTAATATATACCAACAACAGTTGGGGGTAAAAAAACAATACAGGACTCTATTCTCTTTATAATCATGTGAAAGAAGATGAATTATCTGCTAGTGTATCTAACTAAGTACATGAAAGATCTCTATAAAGAGAACTATGAAATTCTGAGTAAAGAAATAGCTGACGATGTTAACAAATGGAAAAATATACCATGCTCATGGCTGGGAATAATTGATCATTGTTAAAATGTCTATACTACCTAAAGCAATCTACAGATTTAATGCGAACCCTATTAAAGCACTTCTGTCATATTTTAAAGACCTGGAAATATTAATACTTCATTTTATATGCAAACAGAAAAAAACCTTGAATAGTCAAGACATTACTCTGAAATAAAAAACAAATCAGGAGTTATCACACTTCCAGACTTCAGACTATACTATAAATCGATAGTGGTCAAAACAGCATGGTATTAGAATGAAAATAGAGAGGTGGATATATGGAACAGAATTAAAGACCAAGACGTGAGCTCAGACACTTAACATCACTTGATTTTTGATAAGCCTATCCAAAACATAAATTGGGGGAAAGATTCCCTATTTAACAAAAGGTGCTATGTTACTTGGCTGGCAACCTGCAGAAAACTGAAACTGGACCCACACCTTTCTCCTCTAACAAAAATTGACTCTCATTGGTTAAAGGACTTAAACTTAAGACATGAAACTATAAATATTTTTAGAGAGATTGTAGGGAAATACTCGAAATTATTGGTCTAGGAGAATGCTTTATGAGAAGGACACCCTAGGCAATTGAAATAACATCAAAAATATAACAGTTTGATGAAAATGTTTCAGATTGCATATGAAACCAGCACATTGTGCCCCTTGATTGCACTAATGTACTCAGCTATGATTCAACAATAATATATAAAACTGGGATCTAATCCCAGCTATGATTCAACAATATATATATGAAACTGGGATCTGATCAAATTAAAAAGCTTCTGCACTGTCAAGAACACACTAAGTAAAGCAAATAGACAGTCCTAAGAATGGAAGATTTTTGCAAGCAAAAATCAAACATCAAGCAAAAGCAAACATTAGAAAAAAGTAATAAATATGGTATACATTAATCTATTGTAGTAATCAGTTTGAATGTCAGTAGCATAAAACCATCATGTAAAAAGTGGAAATTGACAAAATAGAACAGTAAAAGACAAGGAAAACTTATTAAACCTAAAGACATGTATCAAGTAAAGGTAAATGAGTGGAACAAGATAGACAACATTACCACTAATCAGAGACATCAAAGGTAGCTACATTGACTCCTCCTCTGCCTCTCTTCCTTCTCCCCCCTTCTCCTTTTTCCCTTCTTTTTTTCCTCTTGCTTCCTTTCATTGTTCCCTCTTCTTTCCTTTCTCCTTTTCCTTCCTTCTCCTTCTTCCTCCCCTTTTTCTTTCCTTCTTTTTCCTTTCTTTGTCTTTCTTTCTTTATTTACCTACTTTTTCTTTTTTCTTCAGACAAGGTTTCACATTGTCACCCCAGCTAGAATGCAGTGGCATCATCATAGCTCACAGCAACATCAAATTCCTAGGCTCAAGTTATCCTTTTGCCTCATCGATGACAGGCATGTGTTAACATGGGTCTTTCTCTAGCTCAGGCTGGTTTTGAATTCCTGGACTCAAGCAATCCTCCACTCTTGGCCTCCCAAAGTACTAGGATTACAGGAGCGAGCCACCACACCTGGACTACATGTTCTATTTTTTTTTTTTTTAATTTTGCTTTCAACTGGTTTTCACTCATTTTACTTTGAAGTTTTTTCTTTCTTCTTTTTTCTTCCTTTAGTGACTCTCTTGCCCTTAGCCTTCCAAGTGGCTAGGACTACAGGCACCCATCACAATGCCTGGCTTTTTGGGGTAGAGACAGGGTCTCACTCTAGCTCACTCCAGCTCAGGCTGGTCTTGAACCTCTGAGCTCAGTCAATCCACCTGCCTTGGCATCCCAGAACACTAGGATTACAGGCATGAGCCACCATGCCTGGCCAACTACATGTTCTTCTTAAGCCTACACAGAACATTCCCCAAGATAGACCATGTTCTGGAGCATAATACATACTATAGAAAATGTTCAAAACTTGAAATCATACCCTGTCTCAATGTCAGAACTGCTCTCAGACCACAATAAAATTAAAATAGAAATCAAAGTATAACTGGGAACTTAATGGGAATACCCTAAAATGCATAAGGAATAAAGAACTCAGTTCTGAGCAACATAGGGGTCAAAGAAAACATATCCAGACAACTTCTAAGAAATACTTTAAACTAAAAAAAAAAAAAAAAGAAGAAGAAGAAGAAGATGAAACCACAACTCACTGGACCTGACGGCATGCAAGGAAAGCAGAGGGTGGAGGGGAACCTATAGCATGGGATGTATGCACTAGAAAAGATGAAACTGTAAAGTCAGTCACCTGAGTTTGAAACTGTAGAAACTAGAAAAAGGAGAGAAAATTAAATTCCAAATAAGCAAAAGAAAAGGCCAAGTGCAGTGCCTCATGCCTGTAATCCTAGTATTCTGGAAGGCTGGGATGGATGAATTGCCTGAGCTCAAGAATTTGAGACCAGCCTGAGACAGAGCGAGACTTCATCTTTAAGAGAAATAGCCAGGCATTGTAATGGGATCGTGCAGTCCCAGCTACTTGGGAGGCCAAGGCAAGAGAATTGCTTTAGCTCAAGCATTTGAGGTTGCTGTGAGCTATGATGCCACACCACTCTACCAAGGCTGTCAAAGTGAGACTCTGTCAAAAAAAGAAAGAAAGAAAGAAAAATTAAGAAAAAGAAAAGTATAGTTTTGTTATGAGACTAAAAACAAAAGAAAAACTAAATATGTTACTGGAATTTTCAAATGACTAGTTAGCTTAATAGTTATCAGAAAATAGAAGCATTCAAAATTCAAAGAGAAAACACAGCAGGCCAAACCCTGGAAGTGATGAGATAATTAATTTTCATAAATGATCTATGAAAGGCATACTGAGGTAATTCACTTCTTTACTCAATTGAAAGTTTTACTGTTCCTAAAGTAATACAATGTTAACATTCTCAACACAAACAAAATTGGTGAGTGATGATAATGATAATTTGGTAAGGTGATGGATATGTTAATTGGCTTCATTGAAACTTTCTATAATGTATACATAAAGCAAAATACAGCAGAACCTCCATACAGTTGATCATCCCCCTACATTGATCATATTCTTAAGTTGGCTTAATTTTTTTTTCATTTTCAAATGGTTCTTTATTCATAAAGTTGATGCAAGTTTACAAAATTTACTATACATTGCCAAATAAATCTGCAATGAAAAATAACCTCCCCAAAATAAAAAACAAAGCATGCCAAATGTGCAGCTCTCAATCTGCTAGCCATCAGGATATTAAGGAATTCAAGAATGTATTCAAGATTCAGCCTTAGGTTTAAGGAGTTTTAATGCTTTAAAGGATTCTGCCTTGTCACTTGTTCTCTGAGTAACTGGCAATCAGAACTTTATACAAATGTAACTCAAGTGAACGAGAATACCAAAAAGTCTTTCTACTTTCCTCTTAACCAAAATAGAATCAAAAGAAATTAAACACACACAATAATGCAGAAGTGCCAAGTCTTTTGGATGTGGTTTACAAAGTTAAAAACTGAATCTTAAACCCAATGGATAAGAAACACTTTTAAACTTTGTTAACTAGTGTGTGCAGAAAAGTGTACTTCTGGGTTTCCTTTTAAAAGTGCTTAATACCTACAATTTATTTTCAATCAAACCTGGGTATATAAAAAAATCGATTACCAACCCAAAAGGACTGACTGATTCAGGTAAGGCAGTAAAATGGCGAGTACCTTGATTTAAGTTTTATAAAAAAATTAATTAACGTGTATAGAATTCCTATTAGTCTTTCAATGTAAAAGCCATTATTATGACTATAGCAATAAATTTAAGAGTCTCCAAATTAGGTATCTTTTTGTACTTAACCATGCAGCTTTTGTTCAAGGAGTCTTTGTGCCAATCACTTTAAAAGTTTATTAGTTGAGAAATGGTTAATTTCAAATGTCCATTTGAAATGGATGACCTTATAATTTTATAATTTCGTGTCCAAATCATTACAGTTTTGTGTAAAACAAAAAAAAATGAGAGAGAGAGAACTATTGGGCAGGTGCAATGGCTCACTTCTGTAATTCTAGCACCCTGGGAAGCTGAGGTGGGAGGATTGCTTGCTCTCAGATGTTTGAGACCAGCCTGAACTCAAGCAATCCTCATGCTTCAGGAAGATCCAGCCTGAGTATTTTTTTAAAAATTATTTTTGTTTTGCAGTTTTTGGCCAGGGCTGGGTTTGAACCCACCACCTCTGGTATATGGGACTGGCATCCTATTCCTTTGAGCCACAGGTGCCGCGCTAGCCTGAATATTTTTCTCTACTAAAAATAGAATAATTAGCTGGGTATGATGGCATGCTCCTGTAGTCCCAACTGCTGGAAAGGCTGAAGCAGGAGGAGTTTGAACCCAGGAGTTTGAGTTTGCTGTGAGCTAGGCTGAGGACATGGCACTGTAGCCTGAGCAACAGACCAAGACTCTGTCTCAAAAAAAAAAAAAAAGAGAGAGAGAGAGAGAACTATTTTATAAACAATAAGTATAAATTTGAAATGTCCCAGACAAACTGAGATGCATAGTCAGCCTACCTATTCACCATCTAAGCAAAGATGTTGAGTAGGCAATTGCTTATAGAAGGTAAGCATTCAGGAAAGAGTTCTGACCTAGAGGTATAAATTTGAATGAGAGGGGATTAATATTTATATGCTATTTAATGTCATGACACTAAATAAAATTACCCTGAGAAGAAACGTAGATAGAGCAGACAAGAACACTGAGCTCTGAGCCCAGGGATACTCGACATTTTAGAGGTCAGGAAGACAAAGATTAACCAGGTGAGGAGAGCCAGTGAGATGCCATGACAATCAAGAGAACGGTGTTCATGAATCCATGTGAAGCAAGTATTTCAAGAGTGTCTGATCAAGTGAGCCAAATGTTGCTAAGTCTAGAGAAATGAGAACTCAGAAATGACCTTTGGACAGAACCAGCTATAAAATTTTCTGGGTCCAGTGAAAAAATGAAAACATGAGACCCTCTGTTCAAAATTTATTAAGAATTTCAGTATCACAACAGCAGAGCATTAAATCAAGCATGGGGCTCTTCCAACCATAAAGCCCTGTGCTGCTGGGCAAGTTGCAGAAACACCACGAAACTAGCTTTGCCTTTGGATCTTATAATCCGCAGGGGTGAGGGGAGGTCACTGATGACAAGTATAAAAACAGTTTTGGTAGAGTTGTCTGAACAATGACTAACTGAATTGGTTTCTAGAGAAAATGGAAAGAGAGGAAGTATAGATATAAAGGTAGATAACTGTCTTGATGTTTTTTCTTTCTTTAATTTTTTTTTGTTTAAATTTTAGCAAAGAAATGGGATGCTGGCTAAAGAGAATGTTGAGTTCAAGGAAATGTTTATTTAAGATGAGAGAATAACAGAATGTTTTATGCTTGTTAGGATGATACAGTTGAGGGGGATATTTTGATAAGTTAGAGCAGTGGGTCAATTACAAGAGTTATCACATCACCTTGAGGAGATGAGGTGATAGGATGCAGAACACATGTGAAAAGGTTGACAGATCTTCCATTTTATTTATTTATTTATTTATTTATTTATTTATTTATTTATTTATTTATTTATAGACAGAGTCTCACTCTGTTATTCAGGCTAGAATGCCTTGGCATCAGCTTAGCTCACAGCAACCTCAAAAATCCTGGGTTCAAGCCATCCTCCTGCCTCAGCTTTCTGAGGAGGTCTGCTACAGGTGCCAACCATAGCACCTGGCTAGTTTTTCTATTTTTAGTAGAGATGGAGGTCTTGCTCTTGCTCAGGCTGACCTTGAATTCCTGAGCTCAAGCCTCCCCATCTCAGCCTCCCAGAATGTAAGGATTATGGATGTGAGCCATTGCAACTGGCCAGGTCTTCCAATTTAACAGGAGGAAAGGCAGACTGTATAGCAGAGGATTCAGGGTAGTTAGTAGATTTGTAATGCTTGCTTCTGTTTTCTCAGAGAGATAAGCAAGACCATCAGCTGGGAGCAAGGAGTAGTGAGGGAGATTGTGTTGGAAATTGGTCAAATGAGGAGAAGGTATCTTTTGTTTTCTATTATACAACCTTCATTAGCATGGTCTCTGGTATATACTAGGTACAACTACACATGAAGAGTTATCGAATTCTGTTCTTTTTTCTTTCAGGATATCTCTTACCTTCATTTCTTCACATTCTCACACTCACCACCCTATTTTAAGCCTGCATCTTTCTCATTTAACTGGTTTCCCATTTTTAGTTTTTCCCTCCTTCAAGCTATTCCTCACACTGAGACATAATTCCTTCATTTCTCAATTAAAAAATGCAGAGTGGATAAATGGATGAATAAATAAATGGTTCTACAAACATTAACATTTGATTATTTTATACACAATGGATTTCTCCCTTTAACCCCTAAGACAGAGTCTCACTCTGTTGCCCAGGTAGAATGCCATTGTGTCAGCCTAGCTCACAGCAATCTCAAACTCCTGAACTCGAACAGTCCTCCTGCCTCAGCCTCCCAAGTACCTGGGACTATAGGCACCTGCCATGACACCCAGAAGAGGTGGGGGTCTCGCCCTTGCTCAGGCTGGTCTGGAACTCCTGAGCTCAGGCAATCCACCCACCTCGGTCTCCCAGAAAGCTAAGATTACAGGCGTGAGCCACTGTGCCTGCCTCATGTGATGATTTAATTAGTTCAGAGGAGTGGAATCCAGCAGACAGTTATCAGCTTCTTCCTCCTTCCCTTGATCTTTGTCATATCACTTTATATTCTCTATGTTAAATAAAGTTTGTACCTTTCCTTCTAAAGAATAATTCCAGGGAAGCAGTTTACATTTTTTAAAAACATCTGAGCTCTGGAACAGACACAATTTTTCTAATGCCCTTTTTTTTTTTTTTTTAATCCTTTAAGATAACACAGCAGGGACAAAACACTTGAAAGAAAAATACTGCTATAAAAGCTACACAATCTTCCTTAGATAAGACTTTTTTGAAATTGGACTCTACTTGTAGTTTACATTTTGTTATAGCTGAATTTATTAAGATCTCATGAAGGTGGAAGTAATATGGAGAGCTGAGAGTAGAAACCTCTTACTTTGTCTCTATTCCATGCAGGTGACTTGGAAATCCCCAAATTACAGAGAATAAAAAAATTTTGTATTACAGGGTATGTGAATTCCCAGAACACCTGTTTTAAAAGGCATGCTGCTCTGGTGATAAATCGCCCAAGCTTTATAAAATGATTCATCATTAATCATTACCCAAAATAGGCTTAACAATTCATAAGCTCAAAATAATGCTATTTTATTAGCTCCATATTTATTAAAACTATATTGCTTTGACTAAGTTTTAAAACAAAGACATTTTTAACGTTTACTTCTACAAATGACAGACCTTTCCATTCCTTATGCATCATGGTGACGTTTTTCAGCAGAGGAAAAACTTGGTAAATGACTTTTTTTTCCTAAAGGGCATTTCTAGGTCTTTGGTTCATGTTTCTACATAGAGCACTGAAAAGAGAAAAGCAGATTTTTTTTTCCCTTTGTTCTAAACTCTCAACATTCAACACAGAACACTTCCGTGACCAAATGTATGGTTTTTTTTTTTCTTTTCTCACATGAAGGAGAGAGACAGCACCTGTCTTTCCTTAAGTGCCTTAGAAGCATGTAATGCGCAGGGGAAGCTTTATTCTGGGGCTGGATGAATACATGGGACTTCATGGCCTTTGGAACCATTTCGGAGTAGCTCCACCACTTACTGGGGCAAATCACTTAGCCTTCATTGCCTCATATTTAAAATGGGCCTGTCTTAGTTCTTGTAACAGAGGGAATGGCCTGATGTCCACAATCTTCTAATGTGCCCTCAGAGACAAGTGATGAGCTTTTGGTAACACTGTGTATGAGGATTTTGTCGTATTTCATGAGTCCACGTAACATCATGCTTGGCACAAAATAAAACTCTATGTTTGCTTCAAAAGAATATGCACACTACTGAACTGGCAAAGGACGAGATTTTGGATCCATCTTTTTTTGTTGTCATACTGTGAATGAATTTATGAAGGTTGCTTTGGTGTTTCTTTTTCTTTCTTTGAGACAGTGTCACTCTGTTGCCCAGATGAGAGTGCCATGGCCTCAGCCTAGCTCACAGCACAGCAACCTCAAACACCGGGGCTCAAGTGACCCTCCTGCCTCAGCCACCTGAGCAGCTAAAACTCCAGGCTCCCACCTCGACACTTGGCTAATTTTTCTATTTTTAGTAGAAAAGGGGTTTCACTCTTGCTCAGGCTAGTCTCGAACTCCTGGGGTCAAGTGATCCTCCCACCTTGGCCTCTGAGAGTGCTAGGATTACAGGCATGAGCCATGCGCCTGCCCAGCACTTTGAAGTTTTCTATTACACAAATGGATTGAGGCACTTAGTTCCAGGATTAACATAGTAAGAGTGAAACTCCTTACAGTCTAGGAGCCTAAATAATGTTGCAGTTTTCTAAAACTGCTTCAAAGTTAGCCCAGAAAAAAAATAGTAATGGGCAGAGTTTCTTTCTCAAGCTTCCATTTCATTAAGCATGAAACTAGAAATATAAGAAATGCTAAGAGAAATTACCCACTCATTTTATTGAAGCTTTTTCCCCCCAGGATGGCCATCTAATTGCTTCTTGAATAGTTCCAGTGAGTTGCTTTTAAAAATGTGACTGCAAGTTTCTGAAAGCATTTTCCATATCTGTGACTAGGACGGATATAAGGTTACACCAAATTTCTACTTGCTCTTTGGCTTAAACCATGTGCTTTGTACAGAACAGACTAACATACACTGGAACAAACAGCAGGTCCCAAATCGGAGCGAACTCAACCACTTTATCACTACACCTTGTTGTTAGCTGTCTTGGACCCTTGATAATTTCTCTTAAGGGAGAAAATGTTGAAGCTGCAAGACATAGGATTAATTACTTTAACCTACTTCTATTTACGAAATGTACAATTCCTGCACATCAGTCTCAAATGAGCTGCCTCTGAATAACAAAACAGCATAATTTAGGCTCACCCACTAAGGTCCTGTCCTCATTACTGCAAACCAAGCCCAGAGCAATCCTTTTCCTTATGATGGCCCTTTCATGGCCATTTTGGTATCATATCAAGACAGCTTTTTATTAATTACCCAAAGTCTCATAAATTAGACCAAAAAAAAAAAAGCATATCAAACTCTTTAGAGGAAGAAGACCCTGGAATGTATAACTCTGGTAGGTATACATGAGTGACAGCATGAAGGTGACAAGGAAAATAATTCCATAACCACAAAGAAAATTAGTTGGTTCTCATCTTACATGAGATGTGTTTTTACTCCCCTTGCCTGAACAACAACTAGGATCAGCAGAATTCAGATTTTATGGTAACCATTGGGGAATGCATCTCTCCCTGAAAAACATGAAAGAGATGTGCAAGAAGATGGAATTCAAGAATAGATACAGGACAAGAGTGAGGGGTATGGATTTGAAGCGCCAAGCCTTTACCAAAATGAAGGAACTTACTCAACCCTGAAATATGCAGCTATTAAATGGTGGGATTTGCAGCAAGTCCTCACTCTTCAGGACTTCTTGCTGATGTCCTAAGTTCCATCAAGAGTAATTAATTCAGGAGGCACCTGTGGCTCAGTTGGTAAGGCGCCAGCCCCATACACTGAGGGTGATGGGTTCAAATCCAGCCCCAGCCAAATTGCAACAAAAAAATAGCCAGGCATTGTGGCAGAAGTCCCAGCTACTCGGGAGGCTGAGGCAAGAGAATCACTAAAGCCCAGGAGTTGGAGGTTGCTGTGAGCTGTGTGACACCACGGCACTCTACCGAGGGCGATAAAGTAAAACTCTGTCTCTACAAAAAAAAAAAAAAAAAAAAAAAAGGAGCAATTAATTCCTTTTGATTGGGAGAGTGTCCCTTATTCAAATATAAATCCCATGCAGAATTAAACTGAAAGGTTTTTGTTCCTAGAGAAATTAGATTGTTAGGCACTTTCCAGAAAAGTGGTGGGGAGAGTAGAGACAGAAGATGAAAAGACGCCAGAGAGAAAGAAAGAATTATAATTGCAAGGATAACAAGGTTGCTTTGAGAGCAATGAAAACAAACTGAGATATTGGATAATGGAAGATTATTCTTCCTGCAGGCAACAGGAGACCATGAAGAAAAGGTTTAACTTTGTAGTGTAGAGGACTAGGTCCTTGGCCCCCTGAAGATTTGCTGAAAAAATCAACTACAAAAGGCAGATTAATTAGAGAGAAGGCAGGCACATTTATTTATGGGGAGAATCACAGAGTGATTGTCCATTCCCCAAAGGAGTTCAGAAGTTTACATACCTTCTTGGCAAAAAAGGTTATGGGGTGGGTGGTTAGAAGAGGAATTCTATTGGGAGGCAATAAAGGATTATAGAAGAGAATGGATGGATCCAGGAACAGAGGTTAATTTGTAAATAGTTAATCTGTTTTGTTGTAAATAGTTAATCTGAAAGAGTCTGTTCAGGTGTTGTTAAACTCTTAGTCTTAAAGAAAGAGAAGAAAAAACAATTGTTCTCTTAGACGAGTCCAAATCTTAGGCAGATAGAGGTATTTCAACTTCTTTGAGAGAGATGGTGGGAATGGAGGAGGTCACAAAGACCTTGTGGCTTCTTTAGTTCTTTATTTTAGTTGGGGTTTTGGTATTCAGTAAGCATAACCCAGGGACCGTTCAGACTATATTACTAGGATAGCTAAAGGGAAGCCATTTGCTTCCAGTATGCTTGTTCTGTCTTGAACATTTTAGAATTAGCCTGCCTGTTGCCTACACAGCTGTTGGCCACAAGATTAGAAAATGATCTGGAGGAAAACAGATCAAGAGTCTAGAACAGGCCAACTGCAGACAGCTGATAGCAAGATCTACCAGATGGCCTACTGTTTGCCTGATAAACTTTTAGTGAACTCATCCTTTAATAATAGGCCACAAGGTAGGAACCGTGGCTGGGAAAATGTATATACAACTAGTCATTGTTCTCTACCTTGCTATACTGAAATTGCTTACTACTCAGGAATCATATAGCTGATGGTTGTAAAGATTCATAAATTTCTTCATTGCTCTCTTAAATAACATCATCTTAAAAAAAAAATCATCTGTGTGAAACCTAAGGCCAGTTTTGAGATACGTCCTGGCCTGCATTATGATGGAAAGTCTCACCCACCCAGACCAGTGGCCCATGTTTAAGAGCTGACTCAAGTGGTCTTGTGCCCCCCCCATCCAAGAAGTGATTCAGCAAAGAAGACAATTTCTACACCTCTGTGGTTCCACCCCCAAGCCCAGCCAATTAGAAGACCCAGTTGCCTGGCCCTTTGCCAGCCAAACTATCTTTAAAAACCCTTTCTCCCAAATTATTGGGGGATAGATTTGAGAACTTTTACCTATCTCCTTGCATGGAACTGCAATACTAAACTTTTTCTGCTGTAACTCCTGCTGTCTCAGTGTATTGTCTTCCTCTAGAGTAGCAAGGCAGTGAACCTGGTAAGGCTATAGCAGTAGCAAGTCATTAGGACTTGCCAGAAGCTTGCTTTCCACCACCAGTCACCTTTACCCCCTTTCCTTTATAAGTTGCTCAGTAAGCAGAAGAGATGAGAAGGTTTTTGAGGCAATAGTGCATCCTTTCCTCAGCCTTCTAGCACTTGAATAACATCTTTCCTTCAGCAACACTCACCTCCTGTGTCTGACTCTCGTGTGGTGGGTAGCCAAACCTGCAGGCAGCCAAACCTGCATCCAGCAACAGCCGGAGAGTCAACTTTCCTTTTCTACTTCTGGAGATGTAGTTAGTTAGAAGCCTAAATTCTTTTTGAGGCCAGAGCATCACAATGTTGAGTTGTAGTTCCCAATACCTTGTACTTAGTATGCTAGTATGGAAAAAAGCAACCCAAATATTCATTGGCTTACTAACTTCCAACTGTGTAGAAGCAGAGGCTCAGCCTTATAACTTGAAAATGTTCCCCAGTTATTTCTGTGAGTCCCCAGAGGGGTGCTTCCCATGTGCCTACAAACCAGCCTTTTGGTTAGTCCTATGAGTGGGGGGTTTCCATATTCTTCCTCTCCTACCCCCAGTTATCTATATCCATTGCCCTTAAAATATCTTAGAGGACCTCACTGCTATTATAGACTATAATGATAAGACCATTGCCTATGCCAAGGACGTCTCTGGGTATCAGGACTCAGCTTCTGTCTCTAACTTCCTCTCTATATAGGAGCATCAAAACCAGCCCAAAGAACCCAGTGTAGTTGGAGTTCACTCTATCCCTTCAGATCTTTCACTCTAGTCCTCCTCAGGCCCTCTCTCCCAACCAAAACATTTTCTTTCCTCACCAAATTGCAAAGCAAAATATGCAAAATCTGCATAGAATATGACTGGAATCCATCCCCTGTATTTTGACCAAAAACGAGTGCACATGTGTATGAGTATGCCTGAATGGATATGGGTGTAGTTGTGATGGGGTGTGAAGGAGACATAGCATTTACAATGAATAGGCACCATCCATTTCTTTAATTGTATGATTATTCCAAGTGACTAGACTAGGGCAATTTCTGGGTCCTCCATTGCAGCAGGGGAATAGCTTCCACAATTTTAAACAGAAGCAAGGTGGTTAGGAAACACCAGTATCTCCACCTTCCTTTAGTTGGTTGCCTAACTCATTTGCCTGTTGTGGCTTTCTGTGCTCCCAGCCCAAAATGTTAGGAAAGATCTTTGTTGAATCAAAAGATACAGGCAATATTGACTTCTAGGTTTCCAGATGAGGAAAGTAAAGCCCTATCTTCTTCATCGATGTTAAAATAATCCTCTATAACTTATATGGATCCAATCAGAAACACACAGTAGGTACTCAATAAATACCTCTTGAGCCCAATTAAATTGGAGCCTGGTATTTTATCTCTATGTTGCTTTTGCTCCAGGATGTGAATCAAAACAATTCATGAGCTTAGGGTATGAATACTGTGGATGTATTTATTCCACTTGCTTAGCAATCGAAATTATGAAGCCATAGACTTCTTCAAAGCAATATCACAGAGTTGTTGATGGAGTACTGAAGATTGTACTGTGTTCTCTGAATATAATTCGTTGGTTTCAGAGGCGGTCTTTTGCTGAACACTGGAAGCAGGGGGTGCTGTTTGTAATGGCTTTATCAGTTCTTTTTTATTTTTTTTTTGAGACAGAGTGTTACTATGTCACCCTGGATAGAATGCCATGATGTCACAGCTCACAGCAACCTCCAACTCTTGGGCTTAAGTGATTCTCTTGCCTCAGCCTCCCAAGTAGCTGGGACTACAGGCACCTGCCACAACACCCGGGTATTTTTTGATTGTAGTTGTCATTGTTGGGCAGGTCTGGGCTGGATTCAAATCCGCCAGCTCTGGTGTATGTGGCTGGCTCCCTAGCCACTTGAGCCACAGGTGCTGAGCTATGGCTTTATCACATCTATCAACAAAGGCTGTGGATGCTTCAAATTATTAAGACAACCTCCACTTTCCAAATGATTTCAAGACTGATGTTTTAAATTGCTTTTAATTTATGCAGGAGAAAATGCACAGAAAAGGTGATTTTTGTTCACCTTGTAAAAAAAAAAAAAAAAAAAAAAAAACAGAATAAAATCTCTTAAAATAAATAAGAACTTTTAAAGAGATTCCCTACCATGAACAAGAAAGAAAAAGTCAGAAGTTCAGGGAGCCATTGTTTTTAATATAATCAGCTTCACATGACCAAAGCAGTTGAGTAGGAAGAATAAGCAAAGATGTTTGTAGAGATACTCAGAGGTTAACTAAAAGTTAACAGAGCCAGACCCCAAGTGGAATGATTTTGATCCAAGAATAACTAGCTGTGTGGGAGTAGAAGAAAGGCTTTAAAATGTTGAAACTTCAATAAAAGTTCAGGGCAAGAAGATTGAATCCAAAGTGTTAATATCTACTAAAAAAGAAAATAAAGTCTTATGCACTAAACTGGAAACACTTGAAAATCAAGATTTCACTGAAACTGTCTCCTGAATAGGATAGAACTAGTGTTTCCAATTTTTAGAATTTTTTTTTTTGCAGTTTTTGGCCGGGACTGGGTTTGAACCCACCACCTCCAGTACATGGGACTGGCACCCTACTCCTTTGAGCCACAGGTGCTGCCCAACAAGAAAAATTTTTTAAAGAAAAAAGGCAGATTTTATGGACATGCCATTATAGTACTCTTTAATTAGGAGAAACAAACAAAGCAAAGGGTATGTTAAATGGAAAGCTAAGAAATGATGGCTATTGATTTGCTTTTTATAACTAATCCTATGACTGATAAAGAAACAAACTTTAAAGAGACAAAATCATGTAGGAGAAAATGCTGTAAAGGCTGACTGAGAGAAATGGGCAGAATTGCCTAACATGCCACTTAGGGAAATGTATGGGCAAGGGAGAGCTTCCCCTTCACCCTCTAAAAATTTGTGGAAAATGATCTGACAAAAGGCAGATTAATAGGAGAAGAAGGTAGAAAAATTTATTTTAATGTGCATAGCAAAGGAGAATTACAAGCAAATGATTACCCAATAACCCAAAGACGTCCATATGGTTATAAACTCTTTTTCATAGGGTAAGAGGAGATGGGCGTGTAGAAATTAATAATTTTAGGGGGGAATAAATGGACATGAGAGGCAGAAATTATCTTGTGAATGATTCCCTTTGAAAAATTTTCCTCCCCCCCCCAATTTTAATAATTTCAGGAGGTACAAGTTGGATTCTGTTACATGTATATATTGCATAATGGTGTATAATTCTGGGCTGTTAATGTCACCATCATTTGAACAGTGTAAATTGTACCCCATAGGTAATCACTTTGGAACTTTAATGGGACTGAAGAATAAGCCATGGTTTAAGACAAAGTTTGTCTGGACTCTAGGTCGGATCTTTAATTTTCAGTCTCTTCCTCTGTGATGAGTTTTAATCTCTGGTTAATAAAATTTTGGGGGAAGGGATAAAAGGCAATTGTGTTCCTCTTTGATGGCTCTAGTTTCTAAGTAGATAAAGGAACTTCAGAGAGCAGCTTCATCCTGTGCCTTGGGAGAGACAGAAAATGGAGAGACAAGAGGTAGGGAGAGGTCAGAGAGACCTTGAGGCTGTTGCTCAGTTTAGTATGTCAAAGTGCCACATTTGGGGGTATTGTTTTCTGAGCTCCAACAAGCGAAAATAACCTGAAAAATGCAACAGCAACATGAGAGACAAAGAATGATATGTAAAAATATTTTCTATAAATGAATATGACATAAGGAAAAAAATCATTAGCCACTGTTCGAATGCAAGCCAAAATGTAGGGCTGATATAAAGAGAAAAAGAGTGAATCTGGGCATGGTGGGGGGAACCGCTGACCACTGTGGGGGAGGGGTGTCTGGCTGTGGCCTTAGAAGGCAGAATACAGTTTATATTCATTGAGCCCCCGGGCAAACCTCTTTACCTGTAGTACCTCATTTTACTCTTGACAGCCCTGTATTGAGGTGATAGTGAAGTGACTCGCCCAGGGTCACACAGCTAGTAAGCAGCAGAGCTAGAACTCAGCCCAAGTCTGTCTAACTAAAAAGCTTAAAGCCTGTGTTCTTTTTCTTTTTCTGAGTCAGCGTCTTGCTCTGTCATCTCACCTCAGGTAGAGTGCGGTGGCATCATCCTAGCTCACTGCAACCTCCAGCTCCTGGACTCAAGTTATCCTCTTGCCTCAACCTCTCAAGTAGCTGAAATACAGGCAAGCACCACCTGGCAATTTTTTCTATTTTTAGTTCAGATGGGGCCTCACTCTTGCTCAGGCTGAGCTCAAGCAATCTTTCTGCCTTGGCCTCCCAGAGTGCTGGGATTAGAGGCATTAGCCACAATATCCAGCTAAAGCCTAGCCAATGTTCTTTTTCATTAAACTGTGGTATATCTAGAAAGCACAGTGTGTCTAATAGTATGGACTCATTGGAAGTTTTTCATTTCTCAGCTCCACAAGCTTAATATTATTAAGAACAAGAGGAGGGTTAGCAGTGCTTCAAATCTGTAAATAAAACATTGAAAATCACTTAATAAATTCCTGTTTATACAGGAGAAAGAATAGATCTGGGGATGGATGTAGAGAGGGCAAAACAGAGATGAAATGTTCTCAATTGCCAAACTAGAAAGAAGGAAAAACTGGGTTTCAACATATAGTAGTCCCCTCCTTGTCTGCATTTTTACTTTCTGAGGTTTCAGTGACCCATGGCCAACCTTGGTTTGAGAATATTATTAAAAGGAAAATTCTGGAAATAAACAATTCATAAATTTGAAATTGTGTGCTTTTCTGAGTAATATGATGAAAACTTGTTCTGTCCTGATCTGTCTTGCTGGGACATGAAATCACCCAGATTATCCATGCTGTCTACACTACTACTTGCCTGTTAGTCAGTGAGTAGCTGTTTCAGTTATCAGATTGAAAAAACATTGTATATATAAGATCCAGTACTATTTGTGGTTTCAGACATCCACCGGGGGTCTTAGAATGTATCTCCTGCCGATAAGGGGAGACTGTTTTAGAACATTATAAAGAATGTCATTGTAAAGAAGACGTCTGTATAACAAAGTGGTTTCTGTTTTTTTCCACAGGGAATTCAAGCTAATTTGATGTTATGAGAAATTGTCTACAACGAAGAATTCCATACAACAAATGCTTTTTTTCTATTCTCTAAATTTATATTAATTATCCCATGTAAAGAAGAGATTATATTGTGGGTTTTTGGATTGTCTCCTGGGAGAGGGAGGAAATGGCTTAGCTGTATTTTGTTGAGCTGAGATATGCAACAGTCACCTTTCCATTCACCTCCTACTTTGCCAATAGCCTCATAACTGGTTTTCTTGACTCCAGTCAACACTCCCTAAGTTATACCTTCTTATTGCTGCCAGAATAAACTTTGTAAAATGCAAATCTGGCAATGTCAATTCTTTGCTTAGAACTTGCCAGTGACACCCCACTGTTGGAGTATCTACCTTTCCAGACTCATCTCCACTTGCTTCCCTCAAGCACACTTCACTTTAACTGTACCAAATTACTTACTCTTCCCAAAGGGAGGAAGCTGCATAGTATTTGTGCATGCTACTCTCTGTGTCCAAAATGTCTTTTTCTGACTTTTTTTAACCTGACAGTGTCATCTTTCCATTAGCTCAAATAACACATCCTCTGTGAAAACATCCCAGAGCCCATCAGTGAAAATTATCATAATTTTTGGTAGATTTTGTAGAGAAATATTTTTGAAATCTGGAAGTGTCTTACATCAGTGTGTATATTTATTAAGGTGGTGATCCCCTACTCCACTGAAAATCTGTTATTCATTAGATAGCACATCTTAGAATGAAGGAACTATTAGAGTTGTTCCCTCATCTTTGTAATAACAGCACTGGCATTCATTCATATAGTGACTCTTTACTTAAGTGCCTGTGAAGTATCAGACACTATGCCAGGTTCTGGGGATACAACAGCAAAAAAACACAGACATAGCCTTTATCCTCAATACATTCTTGTTGGGAACAAGAGAGAGAGAGAGAGAGAGGAAACCCCAAATAAACCAAACCAAGAACAAGTAGCCCTTAAATTAGCCAACAAATAAAGTAATGGCATTTTGTGACAAGCATTACAAAACAAACAAACAAGGTGCTGCGAGCATACATCATTTTGGACAGTGTTTTTATTGGGGTTGTGTCAGGTGCAAACCCATTTCCTTCTTTTCTTGGGCATATCCCTAGGCTGCATTTCCTTGCCCTCTTGCATCTAGTGGGGCCATGTGACTCGTTCCTGTCAATGGAATGTGAGTGGAGGCAAAGTGTGTCATGGCTTTGCTGAGGCAGGTAAGGACAGATGAGCCTTTTCCATATTCTCTTCCTTCCTGTCACTCAGCAAGAAACAGGATCCAGTAGAGGTCTGTGAAACCCTAGGGAGTAGCAGACCACATTGTGAGAGGACACTAGACTTTGGTTGTGTAGAAGGCTTCCCACTGATCACCTAACCTATGTGGTCGATAAGAAATAAATCTTCATTCTCTTTAGGTATTGATATAGCAAAGTTCTTTGCTACAATAGTTAGTCTGCCTTGACTTATAGAGTGATCACAGCTTCCCATGGAACAGGGTCAACATAAGAATTGGAGACAGAGACATGGGTAGCTCAGAAAAGCATTTTTTTCTTCTTGGAAGCTGTCATAAAGAATCTTGATTCCCGGAGAGTGCTGGAAGATGGCCGCAGAGACAGTCCCTTAGCCCATTTCTCCCCGGTCAGCAGGTGAGAGGGTGGGAGCTCTGGATCTTTCCCCGTGTGAACTATTGGAGTGGACGGGCAGCTGGTGAGACACAGAGATTGGGAGGATTGGCATGTTTGAAATATAGTTCTTAACTGTGGAAACTGTTACAAACCGTTCCCCCCTGCCCGGCGGAGGGGCAGCCAGCCCCTCCCACAGGGAGGACAGCTGGTCCTAACCCTCAAGCCCTAATCGGAGAAAATTCCACTGAAGCATGGATCTCAGAGTTTGACGATCAGAAAGGGGCTCAGCTAGGAACCACGGAGACCCGGGCAGCCCTGGCGTGAGCAGAGCGGTCTGGATTCTGCCAGACTGACACATTGGAATGTCCAAAATGGCAAGCGCCTTTTCCCCAGATCAATGAGAGAGAGAGAGAGAGTGGGTGACCAGCCAGCATTACACTAGGCGCGGACCCTGGTGAAGCCTGAGAGGTGCGGAAAAGACACTTTGAGCTGTGGAAGTTGGTGAAGAGGGCCCCCAAGCACTTCAGCTGGAGAATAACTGAAGTTCAAGTTCCCATCAACAGCCCCACGAAGTCCCCTCCCCTCCAGCCGTCATGACCTTTGCAAGCTGCGGCCATAGCAACCGCTGCTGCTGCTGCTATTGTGGTTGCGGCTCCAAAACTGCTGCTACCGTGAGTCACGGTGCTGCCGCCCCACGAATTGTGACAACACCACCGCTGCCACCACCGCAGCCCCCGAGATCTGCAACAACCACGAGCCCCCCACCCGCAGTCGCCATGAGCCCCGCTCCCATGCTCCCCTCTCACAGCAGATCGTTGTTGCCGGACTGCAATTCCATATACATGTAAGAATAAAAATATTTTTGAGATTGTTTTTTTTTTTTGAATATCCTTTCCTTGGAGGCACTATCAATAAATAATTTTTTACTTCACTTTCTTTTCTTAGGCTATTTTTATTACCTCCTATTCTCAACTGAACATTTCTTCTTCCTCTCCCATGTTAATTTCTTTGTTCTCTCTCCCCCTCCTCTCCCTCCCTTCTTATAGCTTCTAAGAGTGCTTATATCATATTT
>CAUYON010040482.1:0-10381 GCA_963573935.1 Arctocebus calabarensis
TGTTTTGAGACAGAGCCTTAAACTGTCACCCTGGATAGAGTGCTGTGGCATCACAGCTCACAGCAACCTCCAATTCCTGGGCTCAAGCGAGTCTCCTGCCTCTGCCTCCCAAGTAGCTGGGACCACAGGCGCCCGCCACAATACCCAGCCTTTTTTTGGTTGCAGCTGTCATTGTTGTTTGGCGGGCCCGGGCTGGATTCGAACCCGCCAGCTCAGGTGTACGTGGCTGGCACCTTAGCCCACTGAGCCACAAGCGCCGATCCTCCTCTGTGATTTCTTAGCACCCTACTCTGATCTCTATTTTTTGTTTTGTTTTGAGACAGGGTCTTGCTCTGATGCCACAGATAAAGTGTAGCAGCATCATCACAGCCCATTCCGGCCTCAAACTCCTAGGTTCAGCCTCTCAAGTATAAACACTTATCACCATGCCCAGCTAACGTTTCTGTTTTTTGAAAGGCAGAGGTCTTGCTCTTTATTGCTCAGATTGGTCTCAAACTCCTGATCTCAAGCAATCCTCCCGCCTCAGCCTCCCAAAGTGCTAGGATTACAGGTGTGAGCCACCAGGCCCTTTTAATGACTTTGTTGTATCTGTTTTTTGTTGGAAAGCATTTGAACATTTGGTTGCAGCATAGACATCCACAGTTTTAGTTGATTCTCTCAGTGGGTATTAGTCATTTGTGATCTTTATGGGCATCTTGATTTGGGTAAGGGAGGAGAATGTAGATTCGCACCAATAGGTGGTTGAAAAGCAGAAAGTATTTTTCAGGCATGTTGCTGAAGGCGTGGGTATTTCACTGCGTTTTTCCATATTCCAATTGGGTCTTTTTTTTTTTTTTTTTTTTTTTAGAGACAGAGTCACACTTTATTGCCCTTGGTAGAGTGCTGTGGCGTCAGACAACTCACAGTAACCTCCAGTTCCTGGGGTTAGGCAATTCTCTTGCCTCAGCCTCCCAGGAAGCTGGGACTCTGGCGTCCACCACAATGCCTGGCTATTTTTCTTGTTGCAGTTTGGCCGGGTTTGAACCCCCATCCTTGGTATATGGGGCCGGTGCCCTACTCACTGAGCAACAGGCGCTGCCCTCAATTGGCTCTTTCTTAGCATCAGGTGATGATTTAAAATGTCATCTATTGAGAGCTCAGTTGATTCCATCTGTAATTCCTTAGGTGCCTTGGTGATATCAACTAGGTGAGGCTGAAATGCTAATTTAAATGTGATGTCTTGATTTTCAAAGTCAGTGAACTTTTCATCATATTCTCCAATTGATGGGTCTATGACAGCTGTGTTTTCTTCCAAAGATTCACATATGTCATCCTGCTCATCAGTGACCTTTGCTAACTGGGGAAATGTTCATCTGAAATTTCCTTTTGAAGGTTTGTTTTCAAAAAAAGATAGCTTTTTTCAAAATACTTGAATTTTTTTTTTTTGCCACACTTGTCCTTGTGATAGCCAACCCACTTTAGAATGATACAGCAAATGCACACTGAACCTCATCATTAAACTTTAGCTTGTTATGAAACTGATGATGCTGTGTTGCTTTTGAGTGGAACGTTGTTAATACTTATAACTTGTTGCAAAGCGTCACTTTAAATAGCAGCTTTAGCACAGAGATTTTGCTGATGCAAGATATAATGAAAAGAAATGAGAGCATCTGAATTTGTTAATACTTTTTTTTTGGAGACAGAGTCTTAAGCTGTCGCCCTTGGTAGAGTGCCTTGGCGTCACAGCTCACAGCAACCTCCAGCTCTTGGGCTTAAGCGATTCTCTTGCCTCACCCTCCCAAGTAGCTGGGATTATAGGCACCTGCCACAACGCCTGGCTATTTTTTTGTTTTAGTTGTCATTGTTTAGCCAGCTGGGGCTGGGTTCAAACCCACCAGCTCTAGTATATGTAGCCAGTGCCCTAGCCGCTGAGCTATAGACACCAAGTCAAAGATTTGTTAATACTTTTATACATGCAATAAACCCTTTATGTTTTCCTGTCACAGAAAGTGTACCCCCTCTGTATACACTCATTAGATTTACCAAATTCAGTCCAACTTCACAACATTTATCTTGAAAATTATTGTTGTTATTATTATTATTTTGAGACAGTCTCAAGCTGTTGCCCTGAGTAGAGGGCTGTGGGGTCACAGTTCACAGCAACCTCAAACTCCGGGGCTCAGGCAATTCTCTTGCCTCAGCCTCCCGAGTAGCTGGGACTACAGGCACCCACCACAACGCCCGGCTATTTTTTTGTTGTAGTTGTTGTTGTTTGGCAGGTCTAGGCTAGGTTTGAGCCCAGCCCCGGTGTATGTGGCTGGCACCTTAGCTGCTGAGCTACAGGCATCGAGCCTATTTCAAATTATTTCAATGTTTTTGAGACAGAGTCTCACACTGTCACCCTGGGGGGCATCATAGCTCACAGCACTCTCAATGTCTTGGGCTTTAGCAATCCTCTTGCCTTAGCCTTCTGAGTAGCTAGGACTACAGGCGTGCACCACTACCTGGCTAGTTTTTGTGTTTTTAGTAGAGGTGGAGTCTTCCTTTTTTGTAGGCTTAAGAGCCCAAGTTTGAGACCCCTTAGGCTGGTCTCAAACTCCTGAGGTAAACCAGTCCACCTGCCTTGGCCTCCCCAGAGTGTTGGAATTACAGGCATGAGCCACTGCACCCAACCTCTATTCTTTGGTATTTTAAATGTGTTTATTTAAAAAAAATTAAATAAAAGACAAGTGAAACTCTCTCTCTCTCTCTCTCTCTCTCTCTATCTCTATCTCTCTCTCTCTCTCTATATTTTTTTTTTTTAGACAGATCCTCAAGCTGTCACCCTGGATAGAGTGCCGTGGCATCACAGGTCACAGCAACCAGTTCCTGGGCTCAAGCGAGTCTCTTGCCTCCGCCTCCCAAGTAGCTGGTACTATAGGCGCCCGCCAGAACACCCGGCCATTTTTTGGTTGCAGCCGTCATTGTTGTTTGGCGGGCCCAGGCTGGATTTGGACTTGCCAGCTCAGGTGTACATGGCTGGCGCCTTAGCCCATTGAGCTACAGGCGCCTAGCTGGAAAAACCATTTTTTAAGAAAGTCAGGTGATGGCTTGGCGCCTGTGGCTCAAGCGGCTAAGGTTCCAGCCACATACACCTGAGCTGGCGGGCTCCAATCCAGCCCGGGCCCACCCAACAACAATGATAGCTGCAACCACAAAATAGCTGGGCGTTATGGCTGGCACCTGTAGTCCCAGCTACTTGGGAGGCAGAGCCAGGAGAATCTCTTGAGTCTAGGAGTTGGAGGTTGCTGTGAGCTGTGATGCCACAGCACTCTACCCAGGGCAACAACTTGAGGCTCTGTCTCAAAAAAAAAAAAAAAGTCAGGTGAGTTGAGTTTGTTGCACATATACAAATGTACACAGGCCTTTTAAGTGGTTGGCCTGAGAACCATTGTCAGCGCTGAAAGGACAGCTATACTCTCTGAGTATAGCTTCAGAGATCTCACTGTTTACCTGGAAAAAGACCAGATGGTCCATTCTTGTCCTAGAATTCATTGATGGATGGTGCTTGTGTGGATGGCACTCAGTTATGCAGATGTGGTGTCTGACAGGGCGACACAGTGTTGGGTAATGGATATTACAGCAGGTAGAGGCCCCAATCTTAGAGAAAACAAAAAACTCCAAATATGGTTTGTGCACAAAGCATGTTGTCCTACTTCTTTTGCTGGCCACAATTTTTACACGATTGACATAACAGAGGTCTGAGAATAAGCATTGTGCTATGACAAATGTGTGCGTGGAGTGTCAGAATGGGTCCCTGGTGCCCAGAGCTCCTTATGGACATCAGTAGCTTAAAAATCCCAGGGCAAATCAAGGTTGACCTCAGTAGTGTACGCAGCACAGATACATGTAGAAAACTAAGGCTTGGGCTCTTGGATCCAGACGTGCCTGTTATAAATTGGAGAGAGATGGTTCTTATGATTGGGCTTCAAAGGAAGGAAGCAAGCAAAGGGCAGGGTTAGAATGGAGAGTTACTCACTCCTGTCTAAACAGCAGCCAGGGACAGAGGCTCAGAGGTGGGAATTCCAGCGGAGAATGCAGAGCAGGCCAGAAGCAGGCTGGGTGGGTTCATTGTAACATCAAAACGTCCTCAGCTTCTGGTCTTAAAAGGTCTGGCAGTAGAATCTGTTCTGCCCTCCCCACCAGCACCACTTCCTATACTGGAACTATTAATCTAAGCAGACACTTTCCTGTCCTGCATGGAAGGCTCTGCTCTGGTTTTGCTGACCTGCGCCGTAGGAAGCTGTATCTCTATGGCTCAGAGACTCATTTCAGTAGTCTAGGGGCCATGGGACTTCCCCCACCTCGCCCCTACCCCTATACAGTTACTGTAACTCAGTTAGCCGCCCAAGCTAATGCCTCACAACATTGTTTAAAGTAAGAAAGAACATTGTTTAATTTTGTAAGTTGTTTTTATTAACTATGGAGTAGATACAAAATATGTTTAGTGTAAAGAATGAGGCTTTGCAGAGAGAGGGAAGGAGCAAAGGGGGTGGGGTCTTGGTGTATGTCACACCTTTTGGGGGCAAAACACGATTGTAAGAGGGACTTTACCTAACAAATGGCAATCAGTGTAACCTGGTCTCTTGTACCCTCAATGAATCCCCAACAACTTAAAAAACGAAAAAGAATGAGGCTTTGGGCTCGGCATCTGTAGCTCAAGCAGCTAAGGTGCCGGCCTAAACAACAATGACAACTACAACCAAAAACTAGCTGGGTGTTGTAGCAGGCGCCTGTAGTCCCAGTTACTTGGGAGGCTAAGGCAAGAGAATTGCTTAAGCCCAAGACTTTGAGATTATTGTGAGCCGTGATGCCACGGCACTCTACCCAGGGCAACAGCTTGAGGCTCTGTCTCAAAAAAAAAAAAAAAGAATGAGGCTTGAAGGAATACTCATGTAGCCATTGCCCCAGTTACTAAAAGAAACCTTAGCTTTGGAGTCCCCTGTGCTGTGCTCCCATCCCGATCCTGTCCAACCCCTCCCCCAGGTCATCCCCAAGTTTTTCTTTTTTCTTTCTTTCTTTTTTTTTTTCAGCCTCCCGAGTAGCTGGGACGACAGGCACCCACCACAGTACCCAGCTATTTTTTTTTTTGTTTGTCTTGTGCAGTTGTCATTGTTGTTTAGCTGGCCCAGGCTGGGTTTGAACCCACCAGCGCCAGGGAATGTGGCCAGCACCCTACCCACTGAGCTACGGGTGCCACCCTGGGCATCTTTTCATATACTTATCTTTTTTTGTTTATTATAACAATAAAAAGTTTGACTCCGTACCTGTAGCACAGTAGTTACAGTACGTACACTAAGGCTGGTGGGTTCCAACCCAGATTGGTCCAGCTAAACAACAATGACAACTGCAACAAAAATAGCTGGGCTTTGTGGCGGGCGCCTGTAGTCCCAGCTACTTGGGATGCTGAGCCAAGAGAATTGCTTAAGCCCAGGAGTTGGAAGTTGCTGTGAGCTGTTACACCATGGCGCTGTACCAAGGGCAACATAGTGAAACTCTGTCTCAAAATAAATAAATAAATAAATAAAAAGTTTATTTGTATTTATTTATAACAATGATATACTCACATAATTTAAGAAGGTTTTAATTTTTTTTTTTTTTTTTGAGACAGAGCCTCAAGCTGTCACCCTGGATAGAGTGTTGCGGCATCACAACTCACAGCAACCTCCAACTCTTGGGGTCAAGCGAGTCTTTTGCCTCCGCCTCCCAAGTAGCTGGGACTACAGGCGCCCACCACAACACCCGGCCATTTTTTTTTTTGGTTGCAGCCGTCATTGTTGTTTGGCGGGCCCGGGCTGGATTCGAACCCGCCAGCTCAGGTGTACGTGGCTGGCGCCTTAACCCGCTGAGCCACAGGCGCCAAGCCGGTTTTAATTTTTTTTTTTTTTTTTTGAGACAGAGTCTTACTTTGTCACCCTAGGTAGAGTGCTGTGGCATCACAGCTCACAGCACCTTCTAACTCTTGGGTTCAAGCAATTCTCTTGCCTCAGCTTCCCAAGTAGCTGGGACTACAGGCTCCCACCACACCATCCAGCTGTTTTAGAGGCAGGGTCTTGCTCTCAGGCCGGTCTTGAACCTGTGAGCTCAGGCATTTTGCCCACCTCGGCCTCCCAAGTGCTGGGATTATAGGTTTGAGCCACTGCCATTTTTAAATTTTTTTTTTGTTATTGTTTGGGATTCATTGAGTGTACAAAGAATTAGGTTACACTGATTGCATTTGTTAGATAAAGTCCCTCTTGTAATTGTGTCCTGCCCCCAATCGGTGTGTCATACACTGTGTCCCCCACGCTTCCTTCCCATCCTCCTCCCCTCTCCCCACCTGCTCATTCTCCTACCCCCCCTTTGTTTTAGCTCATCTGCTGCCTTCATATTAGAATAGAGTACATTGGATTCTTGTTTTTCCATTCTTGTGATGCTTTACTAAGAAGAATGTGTTTCACTTCCATCCAGGTTAATGCAAAAGATGTGAGGTCTCCATCTTTCTTAATGTCTGAATAGTATTCCATGGTGTACATATACCATAGCTTGTTAGTCCATTCCCAGGTTGGTGGACATTTAGGTTGTTCCCACATTTTGGTGATTGTAATTCATATACTTATTGATCCTTCAGATTTCAGCTTCTCTGAAGCATCCATTTAATCTTTTGCTCATTTTACTATCGAGTTATTTATCTTTAAAGTTTTTGTTTGTAGCTTTTCATTTTGTTATTTATTTATTTATTATTTTTTGAGACAGTCTCACCCTGCTGCAGCTGGTAGCAATCTCAAACTCCTGGGCCCAAGCAATCCTCTTGCCTCAGCCTCCCAAGTAGCTGGGGCTACAGCACTGCCAGAACTCCTGGCTATGTTTAGAGACGAGGTCTTGCTCTGGCTCAGAGCAAGTCTCAAACTTGTGAGCTCAAGAGATCCTGCCTGGCCCTCCCAGAGTGCTAGGATTACAGGCATGAGCCACCACGCCCAGCCTGTCAAATAATATTTCGTTGCAGGGACATTCCATGTTTTGTTGTTAGTTCCTTCATTAGTGTGGCATATAGGTTGTTTCCGTCTTTCAATCATTGTGAATAATGTTGCCCAGAACATTTGTGTTCAAGCTTTTGTGTGGCTGTAAGTTTTCCTGGTTGATTAATTGTAAGAGCCTTTTGTATCAGCAGTAGTACCCCTTATTTGTCATATGGGCTATAACTGTTGTTGTCCTCAGGTTTTTATTTGCATTTGGGAAGTTGAGAAGATAAGGGTAGAAATGTAAATGAACCACAACATTTAGATTTCTAACTTACCTTTCACACAATTAAGTTTCTGTACTGTTCCTTCCCCAGTGGGACCCTGCTAGTTCCCCCAACCTCCACCCCCAGGCTTCCTGTCTTAGGACCTGGAGCCAGGCAGCATTTGGGGGTGGTTTCCAAGTTTCTCCTCAGAAGCTCACGCTTCAAAGTGGCTGTCTGAAAAACTGCCAGTTTTGCAATCATCCATTTCAAGCCTTGGCTTCTAAGCAGCTTTGCTGATTCACTGCTGCTACAGGTGGTGGGGATTTGAGGGGCCAAGGCCAGCAGCTCTGTTTGTTGAAGGGCAAGCCCTGGGGCTCCAAGTCTCCCCTAATCCTCAGAAGCAGTCGTTCTCAACCTTCCTAATGCTGCATTGTATTTTTATTCTTAAAAAGGGGTCACAATCCACAGGTTGAGAACCGCTGCTCTGGAGGCTGCTGTCTAAAAACTATGTTGGAGAGGGCGGCGCCTGTGGCTCAAAGGAGTAGGGCACCGGCCCCATATGCTGGAGGAGGCGGGTTCAAACCCAGCCCTGGCCAAAAACTGCTAAAAAACAAACAAACAAACAAACAACAACAACAAAAAAAACTGTGCTGGAGAGCAGCACTTCAACATCTGGATTTGAGGAGCTAGCAGTTTTTAAAAATTATTAGAAATTGGGCGGCATCTGTGGCTCAGTGAGTCGGGCGCCAGCATATGGAGGGTGGTTAGTTCAAACCGGGCCCAGACAAACTGCAACACAAGAATGGCCAGTCGTTGTGGCGGGCACCTGTAGTAGTCCCAGCCACTTGGGAGGCTGAGGCAAGAGAATCGCCTAAGCCCAGGAGTTGGAGGTTGCTGTGAGCTGTACCATGGCAAAGTAAGACTCTGTCTCTAAAAAAAAAAATTATTAGAAATTGAGACATTGAGTTCTTGTCCACTTTTTATCCAGGCCTCATTTAAGGTTTTGAGATCCCCAAGATAGTCTTTTTTTTTTTTTTTTTTTTTGAGACAGAGCCTCTATTACCCTGGATAGAATGCCATGGCATCACAGCTCACAGCAACCTCCAATTCCTGGGCTCAAGCGAGTCTCCCGCCTCCCCTCCCTAGTAGCTGGGACTACAGGCGCCCACCACAACGCCTGGCTATTTTTTTGTTGCAGTTTGTCGGGGCTGGATTTAAACCCGCCACCCTCGGTATATGGGGCCGGTGCCCTACCCACTGAACCATAGGCACCATGGCTGTAAACAACCTAGGACAAGTTATACATGAAGAGCCTGTGCTACACTGAGATCCAACAAACCACACCCATTTCCAATTTATATTTAACTTTTTACTTTTGGCTTAGGTTCTTGATCCGAAATAGCATCGTCAGACAACTAATCCTTCCTTTGGATTGTCATGTTCTATCTTCTTTCTCAGGGAAAGCCTCTTTGCTCCTCCAAAGTCATCGTGTCCTTTGTAGAAAGAAGATGGCATTTGCCATCAAGTATTAAGTATTGGCTCTGCGCCTGTGGCTCAATGGGCTAGGGCGCCAACCACGTACACCTGAGCTGGAGGGTTTGAATCCAGCCCGGGCCCCACCAAACAACAATGACGGCTGCAACCAAAAAATGGCTGGGCGTTGTGGTGGGTGCCTGTAGTCCCAGCTACTTGGGAAGCAGAGGCAAGAGACTCGCTTGAGCCCAGGAATTGGAGGTTGCTGTGAGCTATCATGTCACAGCACTCTATCCAGGGTGACAGCTTGAGGCTCTGTCTCAAAAAAAAAAAAAAAAAGTATTAAGTATTTGTGCCTTTTTTCTGGTTATAGTCGAGTATGCAGTACAGTTTGTGGGGTCTTTCCCTGGTCTTTTTTTCAGGTCAAAACTCTACAGAATGGATCCCTTATTTGCTAAGAATGATGATGGCAAACAGCAACTTATGATAAAGTATGAACTTTTATCATCCCCATTTTACAGAAAGAAAGCTGAGGTGTGGAGATTCCAGTACTCCTGCCTGAGGACCTTAACTAGCTTTGGCTGGATTCCAAGGCAGGAGTGTTGAACTGGGTCTGGGGAATTAGTAAGCTCGCAGCAGGTACGTGCAGGAGTGTGGGGGGCAGCGGGTGAAGACCTTCAGTTTCTTCACAGCCTCAGAGGGTTTCATCTGGGTCTGAAAGTGCCGTGCTGGGGGAATACCCTTAAGAAGTTTCTGTTTGTAATATTTTCCTGAGATAGGCATTCTCTGCAAATTACCACAATTTTCCATTACCCTTATGAGAAATTTTTTACTTTGAGAAGTTTTCAGTTACAAGATCTCTTGGAAATTGTCTTAAAGATTATATAGTAGAAACCAAGGGCTTAGCTCTCTGACTATGTGGGCATTTCCTCTCTTTCTCCCTTCCTGCCCCCTTCCTTTTTTCCTGAAACCCTTCCCTCTTTCCTTCTTGTCTAACTTTCTCAGTTTTAATTTTTTAGTAGATAATATTTACAAGTGGTTAAAAAATATATATAGAAAGGGCGGTGCCTGTGGCTCAGTGAGTAGGGCTCTGGCCCCATATACCAAGGATGGCGAGTTTGAACCTGGGCCCTACCAAACTGCAACAAAAAAAATATAGCCGGGCATTGTGGTGGGCGCCTGTAGTCCCAGCTAGGGTGAGGCAAGAGAATCGCTTAAGCCCAAGAGTTGTAGGTTGCTGTGAGCTGTGTGATGCCACGGCACTGTACCGAGGGCGATAAAGTGAGACTCTGTCTCTAAAAAAAAATATATATATATATGTATATATATATAAAACTATATATCCTTTACATATGTATGTAAAGGATCTGTGGTGAAAAGGCCACATCCTTCCCTGCTCCCCCAGCTCCTCCACAGGCCCTTCCTGTTGTTAGTTTCATGTATACCCCTCAGAGATAAGGATATTTTCTCTCTTTTTTTTTTTTTGGTAGAGACAGAGCCTCAACTTTATCACCCTGGGTAGAGTGCCGTGATGTCACACAGCTCAGAGCAACCTACAATTCCTGGGCTCAGGCAATTCTCTTGCCTCAACCTCCTGAGTAGCTGGGACTGCAGGCGCCCGCCACAACGCCTGGCTATTTTTCTGTTTTACAGTTCGGCCAAGACCGGGTTTGAACCCACCACCTT
>CAUYON010040483.1:0-35715 GCA_963573935.1 Arctocebus calabarensis
TGCCGTGGCGTCACACTGCTCACAGCAACCTCCAGCTCCTGGGCTTAAGCGATTCTCTTGCCTCAGCCTCCCGAGTAGCTGGGACTACAGGCGCCCGCCACAGCGCCCAGCTATTTTTTTGTTTTGCAGTTCGGCCGAGGCCTGGCTTGAACCCGCCACCTTCGGTATATGGGACCGGCGCCCTACTCGCTAAGCCACAGGAGCCGCCCACCTGTCGTCATTTTAGTTAGGCATCAGCGTTTCCTGGCCACTGACTCACACGTCGCTTGGGAGTTTCTTCACCATTACCCTGTGTGAACCCTGCCCTCTCGGAGATTCAGCTAGGAGAACCCCTGGTTGCACGTATTACCTTCAGTTCGGAATGGGCACTATCTTGGGTTTTGCCCAGGAAAACTAAGTAGGAGGTGAGATTCCTGAGGCCTTGCCTTCAGGATCCTGTCACCCCCCCCACCCCCCGAACTTTCCTCACACTCCTTATCCTCATGTTGAATGGCCTCCTGTGCTCCGGCGGCTTTCAGCCCCTCCCACCAGCTTCATTCATCACAGAGAGGTGACCAGGCATCTACCAGGGGAGGCACATGCTGGCCTAAACACCAGAAGCTTCCATCAGGCAGGGTTCTCTGGAGGCTAAACCAGTAGGCTCTCCAGTGCTGTCTGTGTGTGTGCAGACAGCTCTCTCGATACCTATACAGATAGAATCGACAGGATGTATGTATCTGTCAAACCAGCTAGATTTATTTTAAGAAACTGGCTTATGTGATTGTAGAGGCTGTGTTTGCTCCAATTGTATCTATCTATCTATCTATCTTGATTTATTTAAGGACTTGGCTTATGCAATTGTAGAGTTTGGTAAGTCCACAATATGCAGTGTAGGCCAGCAGATTGGAGACCCAGAGGAAGGTCAGTCCTTTTTCTACTCAGGCCTTCAGCTGATGGGATGAGGTCTGCCCACGTTGTGAAGGGCAATCTCATCCGGGCCAAGTCCAAGACTGAAATATTAATGTCACTCTCCTCAGTTGGGCGGTCATTCCTCCCTCTAGATCCCCAGAGCCCTTTGTTCACAGCTGCTGAGGAAGCTACCACAAGGCTCATGATTTGATTTACAGCTATTTATTTGTGCAAACACCTCTCTAACTAGACGTATATTCATAGAGGACAGGGCACAAATTATTTTCCTTTATAAGAGTCACTATCTATGAAATTGATTGTGTGTCATTTTGGAGGGGCGAGGCCTATGGCAGGCATGTGGACTGCATGTAGAACCAGGTTCACAAGGTAGTGGGTGGCCACAAACATGCTCACTCAGGTGGTGACAAGAAGGAGGGATCAAAACTGATTCTGAGGTTTCTCATTTGCCAAGTGGGTGATGAAAATTCTATGGCTAAGAAAAGGAAGTATCTTCTTTGTGGAAGTAAAAAGTTAGTTCTTGTTTTTGACTACATTTAATTTAAGATATCTACAGCACATCAGTGTGGAGACAATAGGCAGAAATTTGGGTTCCAGGCCCAAGATAGCAGGTTGGACTAGAGATATAAATTTGGGAATCATTGTATAGATGAGGCAATAGACAAAGTTAGACAGGAAATGTGTAATCTTGCACAACTTGTGTCCCTGACAGGCAAGCAGAAGAGGAAGAAGACTCAAGGATTTTGAGGAGAACAAGTTGGGGAGGTACAAGGAGAATCCAAAGACTGAGAAATCTAGAGTGTCGTGGAAATTGGAGGAGCAAAGGAAGGAGTGAAGACTGTGGGAGGGAGACCTGCGGAGGGCGCGGAGGGCGCGGAGGGCGCCGGGTTTTCCAGGCTGCGCGGTCACTGGTGATGTGCAGCGGTGCTTTTGTCTTAGGCCAAGATCATGACCTATCTAGGGGGAGGTCACATATCCTGGAGCTTTCCTCGGCCCCTGCCTATATGCAGCGTTCGTCCCTTTGTCCCTACCCAGTCATTACCCTCCCTAGTGTCCCTTCTTAAGCCCACCTCACCCTTCACTTCCTAAAAACACAGCCTTTTCCAACCATTTCTGCATTTGGTCTCAGACCCCAGCTCTAGACCTTTCCTGGCCACTCTGGCCCTCTGTGCCCACCGGCCTATCACCCCCTCCTCAGGCTCTGGGCCTCTCAGCTCCCTTTGGTGTCTCACCAATCATAGAGTCATTCGTGCTGCTCCCCCGTACCAGTGTCCAGGCGCAGACCAGTCCCCTGACTTCCACCTTTCCAGGCCCTGTTCCTAGATACACCTCCCTCCTGCCATCAGCACTGCCATTTCCCCAAAGTGCTGTCAGTTCTTTCTGCCCTGCCCTCCCCTTTCTTGGCACTGAGCCTGTCCTTCTCTGTGCCACGGCTCACCTTGGTGGGCGCGTCCCCCACTATGGGCACTGCTCTTCCCTCCACGCCATGCTCCTGCTTCCTCTGTCCCTGTCCTTTCTTCATATCTGCTGGTTTCTAAAAGTATGTCTTAAAAAAGTTATTTAGGGATATATTCTGAGATATTTTTTGTTGCAATGCTATGATGACTGGGATTTGATTTTAATATTTGGAAGTGGATGCACATGAGTGGATATAAATGAAGAAATGATTGGTCATGAGTTGATAATGTTGAAACTGATGGGTAACATGAGGGTTCTTTATCATAGTCTCTCTGTTTTGATATATGTTTAAAGTTTTCCAGGGAGAGTTGCTAATGCAAAATGAATTGATATAAAGCAAACTATTAAGTACTAATAGTACAGATGTGGCCAATATAAGATATGGCAAAAATGATGGAGGTGACATCCGATGCCTGGCATGGGGAAGACCCTGCCCTGGCGGAGTAGGAGCTCAGAATGAGTGGGGTACGAGCACGGGAGCAGACTCGGGGAGTGGGGCACGAGCATGGGAGCAGACTTGGGGAGTGGGGAAGGAAGGCTTGGGAATCATGTCGTTTAGGCCTGACCCCTTGTATCCTGGGGACGAAATGGTCCATGAGTGGTTCTAGGTAGAGCTGCAGGTTTTCTGCAAAAAAATGAGAAGTGTTTTCTGGAAATCACTGAAGATGTAAGCTGCCCATATAACTCACTTGTTCCTTTAAAATCTGTTTTACATACTGAGATTCAGGGAGGATTTCCAGTGAAAAATGTTGCACTGCCGAAATACTTGGTTAAACCAACGTGGCCCTGGCGTGGCTGTTCCCACTGAGTGCTGCACGATTGCTGCTACTTGTGCTGCAGATGTTAGCCTGACACCTTGTAGGATGATTGATCTTGAGTTAATCTCAAAGGGAAGAGAATTTTGAGAGTGGCTCTTGCTCTTTGGAAAGGTTGCTAGGGGTTTATCTGTGCTCTATTTTGCTGAGGGGAGTGCACGAATCCGATCCTTGGATTGAGGATTTTACCTTCAAATTTTGATCTGTGAACCCCTGGAAATTACATGGAAAATTGTGTGTGTGTGTGTGTGTGTGTGGTACCTTTACTCTGAGATGGGCAAGAAAAAGGACAAAGGTCAAACCACCAAATTTAGTAACTTGCTATCATCATCTCTTAGGAAAAGTTTTGTGAATGAGGAGGAGGTGGAAACTACTTCATAGCCTGCGAGTCTGGAATTGTTTATGGCTTATATTTCTTACTTTCCTGTATGTTGTTTGCACATTCTTCATTCCTAACTTGACCATGATTCAGCTCAGACATAGTGGATAAACCAGCGGAAAGTTGGAAAATAAATTGGCTAAGAGCACCTTTTCCCTCAGGCTGCAGAACTGGCAAAATGAAAGCTTATCCCTAGGAAAGGGTCCGCCAGAGAGAGAAGCTGTGCTGACAGGGCCATCTACATTTTCCTTCCTACTTATTTGCTTTGGTCTTAAGTAATGTAAGAAATTCTTCCTGCAGGAATTTCTTCGTTGGCTCCCAGTCGCCTCTTCCAATATACATTCAGCTTTTATTTTCAGAGCTGTGTTTTGGTCTCTGTGTCTCTTCAATCTCAGAGTACTGCATTCCATGAAATGATTCAATCCTGAGAAATGAAGCCAGGTAAAGATCAAATGTAAGTTTCTACCAACCCCACAATACTTTTCGTCTACTTTTAAAGATACGCACTCCCTTGCCAGTATTTCTTGGCACTATCTCTATTTTTTCCTGTTAGTTACAGAACGTTTTCAGTTCAGTGGTATCCTAGAAATCCTGCAGTTCACCCCTCTTATCCTACAGATGAGGAAATAGAGACCGAGAGAAACATCTGGCTTGTCAATAATTATATAGTTATTGAGTAGGGATTTGAAACCAGTGTTTCAGATGTCCAGTTCAGCTTTCCTTCCACTTCCACAAACTACAAACTGATTTACCAAGCCAAGAAAATAAAACCGATTCCCATTCAACCCATGCTAAAGAAAAATAAGGAAAAGAAGAAGAAATAGAAGGAATTTTCAAAGTCTTGGGTTTCACTGTGCAAAAGGGGCAGGTTTGGAGCCATGCAGGGGGAGAGGAAGAGGAGGAAGGAATGCTTAGGGAAAGATTGCTTTTAGATCTACTTCCAGAGTTCTTTATTCGGGGCATGTGCCTGCATGATCATTTCATGGGTTAAAGGCTTCCTTTAAGGTGAATGATACACGGTCTTATTTCCTTGCAAACAAAAGTTTTCAAAAAGACTTTTCCCACCTTGGGAGTTTTTCACATTAAATTGACTTGATTTAAGCATCTGTGTTGAAAATGGGCTAAGGGGAGTGGGAACTTCGGCATGCTCCTCTGACCCGCCTCTGTGTTGCCAAGGCACCCTGCTCCTGTTCCAAGTCCAGTGAACGTCCGGGTCTGCGTGATTTCTCACCCTGGACAGCCACGCCCTAGGTCAGGGTGGTTTGTTTTCAGTAAGGGCCAGCTGTTCCAGGATTACTTTTTCAGGGTTGGAAACCACAACTTTGGACCCTGAGGCAACAGCCTGAGGGTAAAAGTGTAAAGCAAAAAGTCAAATCTCATTTTCTTGGATTATCAGCTTTCTGTTTGGAACTGAGAAAGCCTGTGTTCAATGCTCTTGGTTTCCACATTTAGTGCTCTAAATGATGATGATGATGATGACGATGGAGAGTCAGTCACACACATTAAGTGAAAGCATACATTCCTCTTCTTCTAGGCAACATAGCAAACAGCAAAAAGGGGTAAGCCGTTGAAATGTGTGCCTGTCTTTCTGAATTAAGAGGTATTTCCTGATAACTCCAAGGGCCTGGGTTCTGGGCCTTGGCTCCCAAGTCCCTCTGTGTGCAAATAAAGGACAGTGACCCAAGTAAACACTTTAGTGAGGAAAACAACTTGGGAGCCATCCACCCCACCTCAGGCTGCTGGTGTGCAGTCAGTAGCAGCTACATAATTTAGGGCAGAGTTTTAGGAAGTCAGTCTCTATGGTTGAAAACATTTGCCATCTCAGAGGGAATTTGCCCCCATGAGAGAAAAACACATTTAAATTCCAGAAGTGGGAAGGGGGATTGGTAAGGTCTCACCTAACGGGCACAATGTAGGGGGTTGTGGCACACCTCCTGGGTGAAGGACTCAATTACTACGTGGACTCTACCCAACAAACATGGACAAGGTAACCGAATCATATGTACCCTTATATTAATCTGTAATTTTAAAAAAGAAAAGCATTTGCTGTGTCATAAATATATTCAGTGAATTTTTTGAAACAAACAGAAAGAGAATAAGTCCAATCAAAGTTGGTAATTTTCTTCCTTTGTATTTAGGTTAAACTCACACACCTTTGAGTTCTAAATCCCCATAATTTTAAAAAAGTCTGTAATAATTTAAACAAATGCTAAAGAATTCACTCATAGTTGCATCTTCCTGATACAATGATAGATATTTTTGAATAATAGTTTCTCATTGTTTTCATGTGTGTACATGTTTTATAATATTTATAACCAGAATATTTTATATTATGGTTTCTCATCATTTAAATTTCCCATGTTTTCAGTTGTGTTAACAATTGATTCTTTAAATGGTTAATTAATATATTGCAGTATCTATCCTAATTCCCTAAATGCAATTGGCCACTTAGCTTTCAAGCTGGTAAAACACACAATAGAAATAAGATGTGTATTAGAAATAACATTGTATTGACATCTTTATGTATATGGATTTTTACTTTTTTTGTTTAATTGGATTACTTTTTCATATATAAATCCTCAGAAGTAATGTAATGGTTCAGATTATGAGCATATTTACAGTTCTGGCTATATAGTGACATGTTGCTTTCTAAAATGTTTATATGGTCTGACTACATAGCTTCCTCTGCAGTTTTATTTATACTGGGTATTATTTGTGTGTGTCAATTTGCATTTCTTGGATTACTGGTGACATAAACACTTTTCTTGGTGGGTTTCTCTTGTGTTTGCTGGTTCTTGTGGATATGACACTGCCTTAGATTGTCTGTGACAGGGCTGTCATTTGGATGTTGGACCTCTCCAAACCTCATGTTGAAATGTGATCCCAACTTTGGCGGTGGGACCTAATGGCAGATGTTTTGGTCGGGGGAGATCCCTAATGAATAGATTAACATCCTCTCTGGTATAAAAGAAAGCCTGGCAGCTTTCCTTGCTCCTTCTCTTACCACGTGATCGGGGCACACACAGGCTCCTTTCACCTTCCCCCATGGGGAGAAGCAGAGCTGTGCTTCTTATGCAAATAAACTTCTCTTCCTGAATTACCCAGTTAGGTAGTCCCTTATAACAACACTAAACAGTCTAAAACAGATGGCTTAACAACTCATTTTTTCTGTCTCATTTCTCTGAGGAACAGCAGGTGTACCGTGGTGCCCGGACACTGCTTGTTCTGTAGCCATCTTCAGGCCACGAATGTTAGAAGAATTGTTTCTTAGGTGAAATTCATCTAAAACCATCTTGCTACATTTTAGATGATAGAACTACTAAATTTGTATTGTGACGAAATGATCCTGCCTCTCGCCCTGTCCTCAAGTGGCAGAAGGAAGGAGAAAGTGAGCCCTCCGGGGTTCCTCCCAGGGGCATGGTCGTCTTGAAGCCCTGCCACTACGATCTCATCTAAACTTAACCACCCCCAGGAGCCCCGTTTCCAAGGCCATCACACTGGAGGGGTAGGGCATCAAAATATAAATTTGGGGAAGACATTTAGTTCCTAACACTCTCTTTTCCCCTCAGTCCACTCCAGTCTCTATCCTAACACATGCCCTCCTGATTAAGGGGAGCTTGGTGACTCAAAGACAGGGATCAATTTTCATGAACATCTGATTGTGTTTTTGAAAAAAATCTAATTAATAGGGAACAAAATGAAACAAACAAACAAAAGAACAGGTGGAAAGAAAGTAGTTAGAGCATTTAATGTCAAATTAAATCAATCAGTAAGGATGATTTTTCTTGTGTACTGGTGACGGTGTACAGTGTATGCTGGGATTTAAGAACCCACTTCAGTGATAGAAAGGCTGCTCTTTGTGGCTTAAGCTTGTGCATCCTAAATTTTGAGCCCCTGTTCCGACAGGGGTGGAGCTTGTTCATGCAGGTACCTCAGCAGCCAGGGAGCTGCCTCTGTGGTACCTCTCTCCTCCGCCTGGTTCCAGTCATTTCACTCCCTTCCCACATTCCCTGCCCTGAGCTCCCACTTACCAACTGGTATCAGGCTGGTTACACATCTGGCTATTTCTTTTTTCTTTCTTCTAAGTCAGAAAGGCATCAATATCCTGGCAAGGCATTATAAAGACTGATCTTTTTAAAGAGCTGTTTTGTGGGTAAATACAAACATAACTTGAGTATTTAAAAACCCTTTAAAGTATGTTCTTTACTTACACGATACTTAAGTTTGAAAAATTATCTTAGGATTTTTAAAAAATCATGTTGGTTGATAACTTAAAAAATTTAATTAGTTTGTAGAGTCTGAATAACTTATTTGCATATAGTAAAAAAATACAAACAATACGAAAACTATATACTGTTTTGAATGAATTTCCTGGCTGGGCACCCATAGAATAGTGGTTACAGCACTAGTCACAAGCACCGAGTTGTCACAACAACAACAACAAATAGCTGGGGGCGTTGTGGCAGGCACCTGTAGTCCTAGCTACTTGGGAGGCTGAGGCAAGAGAATCACTTAAGCCCAGGAGTTGGAGGTTGTTGTGAGCTGTGACGCCACAGCACTCTACCCAGGGCGACAAGAATGAGACTCCCTGTCAAAAAAAAAAAAGAATTTCCTTTCCATCTCACAGCCCTAGTTTTGTCTCTCTTCCTCTTTTCAGAGCACCACAGATTTTTTGCTAGAGTCCTTCCAGAAACTTTCTCTGTAATCCAGTGGAAATATTGTTTACATAGTGCCTTTTAAGAAAACCCAGTTAGGAACATACTACATATATATATTTCATTAAAAAAAATTTTTAACTTAACCATGTACTATGTTTTGTTTCTTAGAAATTGTGCCATATCAGGACAAATTGTTTTATCTCCTTTATTTAAATAGCTTTATGATAAGAATATGCCTCACTTTATCAAAGTATTACTCTATTAATAGGTATTTAGTTTATTTCTAGTCTTTTAAAAGCCAAGCCCCCTATATATATATATATATATGTATGTGTTTGTGTATTTTTGCAGTTTTATAAATATATTTGTAGTATATTTATAAGCAAAATCATAGCAAGAAGGTAAATATAGTATTGTAGTTGTTAAAAGCATGAATATTATGGGTTTGACCACTCAGTAACCACTTACCACTTATTAGCCATAGGAGTGCTGTACAGAAAGTATGCAGCCATGTACTATGAAAGAATAGTATTAACAGTGGCTGGATACTTTTCAGACAGCCCTCATATAACCTAGGACAAGTTACCTTTCTGTGCCTCAGTTTCCTCATCTGTAGAATGGGTATAAAAATAATAGTACACACTGTGCAGAGACATTATGGGTACTAAAAGGGCTAACATAAGTATAGCATTCTGGGACTCACATGTAATATGCAATGTATTACATTAAATTATCTTCATGGATACTTTCTTAGAAGAAAAGACCTTACTTTTTAAAACATTGATGCTTTTATTGGAGAGTGAGTGGCTTTCTCTGACCTTGATGAAGAACTCACTCCTAAGCATTGATATTATTCATGCTTCATTTTAGCTCAGAGGAGAGTTCAGAAGGGCAAATTGCTAATAAGAGTTTCTGCTTTGGGTCAAAGAGAGGGGCTGAGTTTAGTTTCATGTGTTTTTGAATGTCATATTAAAGGTCATCACTGTGGGCCTCCATGTCCTTATCTGTTCCATGCAGGGATTAGATTAAATGATCACTAAGGTATTTTTCAGCCCCAATAATTATGTCTGTGATTATTCCATTCTCCAAGTGAGATGTGATTTATGTGGCTTAGATAATTGTGGGAGATAAACTTAGATCCTGACTCATCTAGTAGTGTGACTTTGCACATGTTGCTCCCCTGCCCGGAATGGCCTCCCCCTTGTCTGATTGTTGAGCTGAGTTCTGACTCATCCGAGGAGACTCGGCTCTGGGGGCCTTCTCTGCAAAGCCCACCCCAAGTGCCCCAGCTGAGCTGGGCACCCTCTCCCTTTGAGCTGTCTTTTAGTCTTTGCATTAAGTGATGGGATAAGTGTTTTGAACTCTTAACTGGTGACTTGTATCTGTTACCTTTTACTCAGCTTCGATATTATATTTGTGATGCATCAAAGAAGAGATGACACAGTCTTTTTTTGGATTCCAAGTCAAAATCTGGGTCCTATATGGAATCAAAAGGCATATGTGCCTAGGTAAAATAATGACTAGAAGTCATGGCCAGTAAAGCTTCCATGATCCGGACAAGAGAAAGTTCTCCGGACAGGAGTGAGCAAAGGGCAAGTTGTGTGAAACTGAGCACAGAGGGAATCTGAGTTTCGTTTCCTGTATACAGCCCAGGGAGGAGAGGACCCAGAGAGGAAATATCTGTGCTTGCATCCAGGTGGCCAGGCTTGAGGGAGCTTGGGGAATCCCCAGGGTCCAGTGTGGCATTGGAGCTCAAGAGGAATGTGGAAGTGCACAGGGCTGAGGGTGGGCCTGCTGTGTTTCCTGGGGCCCAGAGTGGTGTGCGAACAAGAGACTTCGTTTATAGAAAGTTGGATCCCAGCATACTCTGTCATTCTGGCTTGTGTGCCATGGCATCATTATAGTTCACAGCAACCCCACCCAAACTCCTGGGCTCAAGCAATCCTCTTGCCTCAGTAGCAGGGACTAAAGGTACCCGCCCCCATACTCAGCTAGTTTTTCTATTTTTTTTCTTTCTTTCTTTTTTTCTTTTTTTTTATAGAACAGAGTCTCACTTTATCGCCCTCACAGCAACTTCCAACTCCTGGGCTTAGGAGATCCTCTTGCCTCAGCCTCCCGAGTAGCTGGGACTACAGGTGCCCGCCACAATGCCCAGCTATTTTTTTGTTGCAGTTTGGCCAGGGCGGGTTTGAACTCACCACCCTCATTATATGGTTCCAGTGCCCTACCCGCTGAGCCACAGGTGCCACCCTAGTTCTTCTATTTTTAGTAGAGATGGGCTCTCACTCTTACTCAGGCTGGTCTCAAACTCCTGAACTCAAGCAATCCACCTGCCTCAGTCTCCCAGAGTGTTAGGATTATAGGTGTGAGCCACGGTACCTGGACCCCAACATACTTTTGATAGAAAGCATGAAAAGAAAGAATCATCAGTGACCTGGATAGACCAACCACTGAAGACCAGATGGAGCACAGCTCAGCAAATTACCTGGACCAGATGCTTACCCACTCTCAGCCCCTAAAGAGTAATCCTGAATCATCAGACGACGTTTCTGCAACCTGGAGAAATAGGAACTCTACAGTGGAAGGAAATAAGTTAGAATTAAAAAAAAATTAAATAAACACTTCTAGCTTGTCTAAAACTTTTCCATTGCGTTATAAATGTTTGCTGTCTTGTCTGAGTCCCTGGATTGCAAGCTCTTTGAGGGAAGGTACCAATAATTTATTGGGAGTGGGGAAACTTAATCAAAAGAAATGTCAGGATGGAGACTTAGAAGGACAGGGAAGGAAGGCCACTAGGAGGCTTGGAAGGAGGGGCTACTGGGCCACTTTAGGGCCAATTAGCCCCTTGTCCTTCTACTCCAAGTTTATATTCTGGGGAAGAGGAATCTGATTGACCTTTTTTATTTATCCCTGTGCCTTACTAGTGAGAACACAGAGGAGGCCTTCTGAGCCGCAGTCTCTACTATGGGCTTTCACAGCCCCTCCTATGGGCTTTCACAGTCCTGTGAACTAGGCATAATTAACTCCATTCTGCAGCTGAGAATGGCCAGGGCACAGGGAACTGACAGAACCTGTCCTCTGGGCCCTCTGACACCTGAAGCCTTCCTGGGTAGTAAGGAGTTGGTTTTGCTTTTTTCCTCTTAGTTTGTTTGAATTATGGAATAAGAAGGAAAATTAGTATTTTACTTACATATTTATATATAATATTTTTCGTATATAAATTTAATATATATCATATTTAAATATGCATCCATGCCAACATCTGTAGTTTTGGGATTTTGTGATGTGATGTAGAAAGTATTTTTTTAATCAGAAAAAGATAGGGAAGAAGTTTTAAAATTCCACTTCCTGCACATACCTATTATCATATTTAAATATAATACATATTAAATTTATATATAAATATTATATGTGATATTTAAAATATAATTTTTATATATTATATAAATATATATTATACAATTATATATGTTACATATAATATGTATTATATTTTATAATATATTGTATATGTAATATAATTTATATATAAATATATATAAAATTTACTATATATTTAAATTATATATATATATTTTCACTACTTCCAAAATAAAAAAGAATGTTCTGTTCATTTTACTTTTATTATTAGCTAATGTATTTCTAAAAGCATCTAGTGTAATATGACCACAGTCCCACATCATGTATAATAAAGGCATAGGTAAAACTTCTTTATAATAACATCTTGCTTATTGATAAGGGAAATATATGCTCTTTATAGAAAGTATTTTTTTCTATTTAAATATTTTTTTATTTTTATTTTTATTAAATCATAACTTTGTACATTGATTCATTTATGGGGTTCAGGGTACTGTTTCAACATACAATGTGAAATGCTTGCATTGAACTAAGTAACACATCCATCACAATTATACTCATTTCTTAATAGTTTTGAAATGTACCATTGCATCATGCGCATTAGGTGAGGTCCCTCTGAATGCCCTCTCTCCACCCATACCCCCCCTCCACTCCCCTCTCTCTCCTCTTCCCTTCTACTTTCTGGACTATAGTTATGTTTTGCCACTCATATGAGTGTATAGGTGGTTATATGTTGATTTCATGGTAGTATTGAGTACATTGGATACTATTTTTCCATTCTTGATATACTTTACTAAGAAGAATATGTTCCAGCTCCATCCAGGTAAACATAAAAGATGTGAAGTCTCCATCATTTTTATGGCTGTATAGTTTTCCATGGTGTACATATACCATAATTTGTTAATCCATTCATGGGTCGATGGGCACCTGGGCTGTTTCCATGTCTTGACTATTATGAATTGGGCTGCAATGAACATTCTGATGCAAATGTCTATGTTGTAAAATAATTTTTGATCATCTGGGGTATATACCTAGTAGAAGAATTGCAGGGTCGAACGGTAAGGTCTACTTTTTGTTCCTTGAGTGTTCTCCAGACTTCTTTACAAAAAGGTCGTATTAGCTTTCATTCCCACCAGCAATGTAGAAGTGTTCCCTTCTCTCTGCATCCTCGCCAACGTCTGTAGTTTTGGGATTTTGTGATGTGATGTAGAAAGTATTTTTTAAATCAGAAAAAGATAGGGAAGAAGTTAAAATTCCACTTCCTGCACATACCTAGTATTCATCTTCACTTAGACTTTACCAGTTTTAGAAACAATAGAAAGTTGATATGAACACTTTGTATGTTGTTGTATCAGGAGTGTTTCTACAGCATACGGTGTATGGTGTCCATGGAACCAAGAGCCATCTACTTGGAGTGTAGTGCTCAGTGGGAGAAGAAATTACTGGGCCTAGGATTTAACAGGTAAGTTGAGATAATATGCAAATGATTACTTTATATGCTTTTCTAGAAAATTTAAAAGATTCAAGGAAAGTAAAAATGTTCATGTATGTTGGGCCCTGTGGCTCATGCCTATAATCCGGGCACTCTGGGACGATGAGGGAGGTGGCTCGCTTGAGCTCAGGAGTTTGAGACCAGCCTCACCAAGAATGAGACCCCATCTCTACTAAAAAAGAAAAACTAACTGGGCATGCTGGTGCATACCTAGAGTCCCAGCTACTTCTGAGGCTGAGGCAAGAAGATCACCTGGGCCCAAGAGCGAGTTATGACGCCACAGCACTCTCCCCAGGGTGACAGAGTCAGACTGTCTAAAAATAATTTTTTCTTTGAGGTATTCACAAGACAAATATGAAGACAACAATACCTGGGCACGGTGGCTGTTGCCTGTAATCCTAGCATACTGAGAGGATGAGGCAGGTGGATGGCCTGAACTCAGGCCTGAACAGGAGCGAGCCCTCGTCTCTAAAAATAGCTGGGCATTGTGATGGACGCCCACAGTCCCATCTACTTGGGAGGCTGAGGCAAGGGGATTGTTTGAGCCCAGAAGTTCAGAGGTGCTGTGAGCTCTGATGATGCCAGGGCACTGTACTCAGGGTGACAGAGTGAGACTGTCTCAAATCAAAAAATGTTCATATAATGCAGCAAGGCTATTATCACTATACTAAAATGTAATTGAAACTTGAAATACCTAAAGGAAAAGAAAAATAATCAAGTCTGGTTTAGGAGTAGCTTCTCAAAGCTTGAGAGAGGAGCTCCATCGTGTCTAGGAGGCAACTGACCACCTGGCAACAGTGTGTCACCCAGACCCAGGGACATGGGTTTGTCATCTCGTCTGTTCACTGAACAGAGAGAAGAGGCAGAAAGTCAGCCTTCAGGCACAACACCGGTAGTGCACATGCAGCAGCATCCTCCAGCACCTCCCTACCTCTCTGGAGGTGGTGACAACCTTGAGCTGTGAGGAACAGAAGTTTAGTACTAGATTTACATTTCAAACTTTCTAGACAATTAACATGTATATTTCAGGCCCATTAAAGAAGAAAGGCACCTTCCACCAGGGCATGTGAATTGTCTCCATGTGGATTGGAGCTACTATAGAATTGTTCTGGCTTGTTTCCATGGTGTTTAAGAAAGCTAGGGGCCTGCAGGGCATCATAAAATGACTTGATGCTTTTAGGTTTTTGACATGTAGGGACTAAAATCATTTCCCTGTCAGTGTACACTGTCAGCTGCTGCAGATTAAAATATGATTAGCCCTTCCCTTTAATTGGCCACGCAATAAACCCACCATCTCGAAACCATGGTGTGGTGGTTCAGGGCACAGGGGTGGATCCAGACAGCCTGCATTTGAACCCGCCTTCTGCACTTTGCCAGCTTTGAGATTTTGGGGGGCTACTAAAGATCTCTATGCCTGTTTTCCTCATTTATGCTATCTCATGGAGTTTTTGTAATAATTAAATGAGTTGGAGTGTGTATAGTGCTTAGAAGAGTGTCTGGTGCATAGTAAGGACTAAAAGTGACAAATGGTACATGGTCATGAGGCTTCCTGTCAGTGACTGCTGGTGAACCAGAGGAAAACAGCTAACTTGGAGCAGGCCAATGACATGTGGCTGATTTGAAGATCTCAAAATCATCATCATCGTCATCATGTAAGGCCCATGTTCTTCTGGCAGAGCCAGTGGGTAGCTAAGTGAGAAAGAGGAAGGTTGGAGCCGAATACTGCAAGGGTCTTTGAAGCCCACTGGGTTGCTTGGCAGGGATGTTGGGGCTGGCAGCCAGGGGGACCAATGCGGGGTCTGGTTATTTTAGGAACAGGACAAATAGTTGAATAGGGACTGGGATTCTTCAGATTATCCTTGTGTGGTGAGTTAGTACAGGTAAAACGCACCCAGAGAACAGACAGGAGATGTCCAGAGTTATTCCTTCGCGTTAGGCTTTTGGATAAATCAGGTCGTATTTTAACCTTCAATCCACTGATTCAATCAGTTACCATTTGTTGGTTGCAGGCACAGAAATCACTTCTGACTAATTGGATCAGAGAAATAATTTGTCGTGAAAGAGGAAGATTAAACAATCAAAGGAAAGGTAAGAAAAGAGACTTAGAAGGATTAGGAAGTCTGGCCCCTGAAAGGCTGGGAACCAGGAGCTGCCCACTGGGTCCTGCAGGGCCAGGTAGGCCTCGTCACTCGGCTCCAAGTTAACACTCCAGGGAGGGGAATCTGATCGGCCTAGTTTGGGTCAGGTGCTCTGCTCTTGGCTAGAGAAGAGCAGGGTGTCTTGACAGGCAGCTGGATTTGAATGTATCTGGTGGAGGAGTCCCCCAAGTAGAGTACCCGTGCGCTACCAGAGGAAGGGAGGGAGACCACAACTGCCCACATCACTGCTGTATGTTGCTTCCAGCAACCAGTGAGGACAGACAAAAGGAAAAGGAGAAAAGCAGGCCCCGAAAGCTTTGTTTTTATTTATTCATTTACTTTTTAATTGAGACCGAGTCTCACTTTGTGGCCCTCTGTAGAGTGCTTTGGCATTATAGCTCACAGCAACCTCCAACTCTTGGGCTTAAGAGATTTTCCTGCCTCAGCCTCCCAAGTATCAGGGACTACAGGTGCCCACCACAACACCTGGCTTTTTTTTTTTGGTAGAGATGGGGTCTCACCCTGGTTTCGGCTGGTCACCGACCTCTGAGCTCAGGGCAATCTACCCGCCACGGCCTCCCAGAGTGCTAGGATTACTGGCGTGAGCCACCATGCTTGGCCAAAACTTTGCTTTTAATTTCTCTACCCTCTGCAGGTGCCTTCTCCTCTGACCCTGAAGGCAGTTCTTTCGCAGAAGTAATCCCAAGGCTCTGATGGAGACTTCTGATGCTAAGACATTCTGATGTGAAGAAAATAGCTTTTAACACTATGGAGTTTTATCAAAATGATATTTATTCTTCCATTTGATAGTTATTAGATTTCTGTTGTCTGTCTATAAAAACCAAAACAACCACTGTCTTTCTGGCCTTGCAGAAATTTACAGTCAGGAGAGCAACAGAGACATATAAAGAAATAAATTACATGATTTCAATACAGAGTGAAGGATAGAGAAACAAAAACTCACTGCTTGGGGGACTCCGTGGGGTTCCATTTGAAATAGTTCTCAAAAAATAATGAGGACTTATAATTTTAAATCAAGAACATTTATTATAAAACCAAAATTGTGACCCCCCAAACCATAAGCATCATTTGTGCTGCTGTCACACCGGCAGCTCACCAGCAGCTCACATACTGTCCTCACTCTAGTAGGGTAAGAAGTGAAGTGTAAGTAACACTTGGTAAGTCAGAAAGCAAGGAACAAATAAGCTGTTACATTCTTAAATTACAACAATTTGTAAACAATGCCCCATTTGTAATAACACTACAGTTTTCTACCCTAACTAGGTGTGAAGCATGCCAGGTCCCTTGTTGACTTCTCACACTTGTCCGAGCTGTCATCATGGGCTGGGCTGCTCCAAGGTTTGAGCTGCCACCTGATGGGCAGGGTCCTGAGTCAGGACGGCCAGTGTCACAGTGCAGCCACTGCCCTCTGTACCTGGCATTCACGTGTTGGCTAGAACTCATTTATGATGTGCCTTTGTGCTAGCGACGTGTCTGGAGTTCAAATCTCTCTAGAAACTGTAAAATAAGAGTGAGGAATATAACAATACAGTCTGCCCTCTGTATGGGGCAAGCTCTGTCTTGGCTCTGTCTTTACCTTCCTAGACAAAACTAGTAAAATAACCTGGGTGGAGTACTAACCTCTGAGGTCACTTCTGCAGGAGATGGTTAGCCTTATCTTTCCAAAATGCCTTCAAATTCCTATCAACTTATCTCAAGTATTACTACTACTTAAGATAAATTAGCCAAAAATATATCATATATGAGATACAAGTGAGGACATATTCAGTTGAGGTCCAAGGTCCACTTTTCATTTTCGTAAACATTCCTATCTGTTTTGTTTCTAACTTTTAAACCCATTTTTCACAGATTGCTATTCATTCTTGCTCATGAAACCTTTCACTGTACTAGAAGTTCATAATGAAGATAGTGGAATGGAGAAACACAGATAATCCATAGACTCACACTGAGCTTAGTGACACGGGATGAAGAGGAGTGCTCTAAATTATTTTTTCCTCTCCAACTGACAGTTTATCAATCACTGAATCAGACGTCAATCTGAACTGAAGTCAATCAATCACTCAATCAGACTTCATGAGAACCGAGTAAGGCTCATTTGAGTGGTGATGAATGGTACTTGAAAATGAATTAGTGACCAAGTTGGAGGGATTTCAGAGTAGAGCTAATGATGGCAAATCAGGTTAACTTGTGTATAGTGGATCAGATGCAGGCTGACAACAGCAAACTCTACCCAACAGCCTCCAACTGCCTGTGAAGATGACCCAGACACAGCTTAAGATCTGATGGATTAAAACAAGTTGCCCTGAAATCATTTTTTCAGCGTAATTTGTATAACACAGATGAAGCCTAGGAACTTAGTATCTGAATGTATCTTCAGAGGCAAAAGATTCCCAGCAATGCCTCTGGAACAATCTGCTGGTGGCTGCTCATTGGGAAAAACCCCACAAGTAACAGTTAGAAGGTGTTCTTTGCTAGTGGGAGGGCTCCTTTCCTGAATGATTAAAATACTCAGCTCTATAAGGCAGCCACTGTTTTAAAAATCTTGGGCAGGTGGGTATTAGCAATGCATATTTACTTGCTGTTTTAGTCCTGTGATGTCTGTTCACAAGCTCAAAAACAGACCATGGGTAATGTGACCATGACTTGGACCTTCCCCCTCCCCCCCAGATATGACCCATCACTGCCCTTCTGGGCCCTGCTCTCTCCTATGCCTTCTCTAGGCCCTGCTGGCTCTTTCCCCAGGTATGGACCATGAACACCTCATTTCACATGGTGCCCTGAAGGGACAGCACACCCAGGTGTTTAGCAGATTCATGGAAGCAAAGGTAAGACAAAGACAGAATGTGTAGCTCACACTCTCAGCCTCTGATGCCATGGTCCTTGCCTAGGCCCTGCAGTTCTGACTGGGCCGCACCACCTGAGGAAGGTATTAAGTTTGCAAATCCATCAGGGATTTATTCACTGTAGAAAGTTTTTATATTGGAAAATATCAATGTAGGGTGTTTCCTTTTCTATTATTTGCACTTTCATTTCCGCATGGGTAGGAAACCCTGCCCAACACTTGGCAGCCTCTCAAGTCTCACGCGTCGGACGTGCTGTCCCTGCTTAGGAGCTTTCCCTCCAAAGCCGGGGCAGACGGCAGACTGTATGTAACCCCATGTGGGGCGGGCGTCCCCTGGCTGGCTCACCCCTGTGCTGGCCCTGCTGTCCTTCTGGCTGCTGGGATACTCAGCCTGATGCTGTCAGTCCTCTGTGGACTGAGGTGATCAGTCACAGCTAACTGCTTGTTTTCGGAGATTTATTCCATTTTCCTACTTTACCAACATCATGTAGTTGAGGGTCAGATGCTTTTAGTCAGCATCTTCTGCAGGGCAAGGAAAAAAATTTCAAAATCTAAAAATCTTTCTTTACTCCAAGAATACAAGGCCCAGGCCTGCATAAGTAGGTTTCCCATATTCACTCCAAAGGAAGCCCATGACTTTCAAAGAAGTGAGTGAACTCATGGTGCTTTTCTTTTCTTTTTGAGACAGAGTCTCACTTGGTCACTCTTGGTAGAGTGCCCTGGTGTCTTAGCTCAGAGCAACCTCAAGCTCTTGGGTTCAAGCGATCCTCTTGCCTCAGTCTCCCAAGTAGCTGGGACTACAGGTGCCCACCACAATGCCCTGCTATTTTTTAGAGACGAGGTCTCCCCCTGGCTCAGGCTGGTCTCAAACCTGTGAGCTCAGGCAATTTACCCACCTCAACCTCCCAAGTGCTGGGATTACAGGCCTGAGCCACGGTGCCCGGCCTACCATGGTGCTTTTCTGTTAAACATGGAATTGAATACTGTTTTGGAAACAGTGGGGAAAGTAGGTTTGAGTATGTATTTGAAGAATTGTAAACCAGCGGTACATACTCTTCTGAAGGCAATTTGGGATTTATCTATCTAGACTTAAAATGCATGTACTCTCGACTGAGGAATTTCACTCCTAAGAATGTGGCCCAGAAATAAAATAACATATGTGTTCACCAAAGAAGGTTCAGGTTATTTATACAGAATTGGCTATAATAGTGAAAGATTAGAAACAATTTGAAGTGAATCTCCATTTAATAAGGGACTAGTTAAATAAATGATCCTATATCATACATACATGATAGGTCTAAACATACCAGTTTGGCAAATTTTTACAAGGTATCAATGAAGGGAAAGACCAAAACTGCTACTTGCGTAAAAAGAAAAAAGGCTGTATGTTCACATGTGTGTGTTTGTGTGGTTGTATGTGTGAGGCCTTTCTTGACACACTGTCACTGTTAGCTGCCCTGATGGAGGGAATTGGGAAGTCAAGAGAGAGAGGGTGGCCCCACACAGTGGCTCACACCTGTAGTCCCCCCACTCTGGGAGGCCAAGGCAGATGGATTACTTGAGTTCAGGAGTTTGGGGTTGCTGTGAGCTGTGACACCACAGCACCCTACCTACGGTGACAGAGTGAAACCCCTGTCTCAAAAAAAAAAAAAAAAAGAGAGAGCGTGAGCGAGAGGGTGGAAGGAGTCTGACTTTTCTTTGTATTCTTTGTCTAAAGCTTAAAATGTTTCCTTTGCAAATGATTCCTATTCAAGTAAGTAGATAATTAAATGAATAACTAAATACAAAATGTTAATTTTTCAACTTCTTCACTTCTTTTTTAGAGACAGAGTCTTACTCCGTCACTCTCGGTAGAGAGCTGTGACGTCACAGCTCACAGCAACCTCCAGCTCTTGGGCTTAGGTGATTCTTTTAGGCCTCCGAGTAGCTGGGACTACAGGCGCCCACCACAATACCTGGGTATTTTTTTGTTGCAGTTTGGCTAGGGCTGGGTTAGAACCTGCCACCCTCGGTAAACGGGGCTGGCGCCCTACTCACTGAGCCATAGGTGCCGCCCAATTTTTCAACTTCTTTTAGGATTTCTTCTTATTTCTTGCTTTCCACAGAAAGGATTCTCTTACCTGGCTTTGGAATAAAGAAGAACTTTATCTGACCCCCCACTGATTTGCTGTGTGATACTCAGGAAATTTAGTGTTACCCAGAGCCTCATCTGTTATTTTTCCCCTCTTATAAAAGAGGGTAATACTATTTCCAGAGTTCTTGTGTAGATAAGTTAGGTTCTTAGAGCAATGCCTGGGCAAGAATCTTCAATAAGGCCTTGACGAAAGGTAATTCCCTTCAGAGGCTCAGGGAAGTAACACTACTGGTGGGACAAGTGTGGCGTCTCCAGCGTCTGACTGTAGCCAAAAATTATTCCTTTGTCCTTAAGGGCACAGCTCCCCACTCTCCCATGGTCAAGTGAAGGTTCCATGGCTTGTTAGGTTAAAGCAAACAAAAAAAGCACAAAAAGATACCAGCAAGCAAATAAACACAACCTCTTCACTAGGGGGTCACAATAGGTCTCTGATGAGGATGGTCAGAGCGGGGGGCCTCATCAGTTCCCCGAGATGCGGTTTCCTCCCCAGGGCCCCAGGCTTCCCCCTTCTCGGTGGCCCTGATCCTCACGCCCCGCTGGGGTCGTCTGAGTCCTGGCTGTTGTTCCACCCAGGACTGTGTCCTATACTTTCTGGAAAAAGCCTTAACATTAAAGTTACGTTTTAAGTTTTTAGACATGTATAAAAATACTCTTTTGATGAGAAGATGGTACTTTAAAATAAAATGCTCTTTGGGGAACTGCAGCGGTGATGGAACCTGCGCACGCGCGTGTTTCTGTTGGAGCCGCGGGGAAGGCAAGGGCGCCCAAGCGTCCGCCACGAAGGTGCCCCGGTGTGTGTCCCTGCGTCCCCGCACGCGGGTCGACGCCAGGGCTGCTGAAGTCTGGGGCCACAACTATGTCAACCTTCTCCATCTGAAGGCACGTGTGAACTGACAGTCAAACTTCTGTGGCACAATTCAATTATGCTGATTTTTTAAAAAAGTAAATTAAATAAAAAAGAATTACTGTGCCTTGATCTTCTTTCACAAGGAATTTAATTTATGATCTTTAAAACTGTTGGCGGCACGCCAGCTGAAAATCACTGCCAGCGAGGACGGCTGGGTGCTCCGGCCTCTGCTGGACCAGACAGCGAAACGCTCTCCGCCGCCCCGGGTGCACGTTCCCAGGCGCCGCGGCCCAGACGAGGGGCGAGGGCAGCACCTGGCCTGTCTCCGCCACCGCGCTCTGCGCTGCCGGGTGAGGTGGAGCGTCTGGCTCTGGATCCACCGACTGGCGACCAGGCGGCCTCGCCGCTTCCCAGCTGGGCAGCCTCGGCAAGTTGCCTGCTCTCCCACAGGCTTGGTTTGTCCCTGTGCTACCGGGACGGGGTGGAGCTGCCGTCTTGGATCTCCGCACGCGCATTCAATGTGCGTCCTTCATCTCTTCACTTATTTTAAATTTTCATGTAGCTTTATGATATGTGTACCCCAATTTAAGACAGGCCATTACTGAATTGTTTCAAAATACACAGATGACTTTCAAAGAGTGAAAATTGACTCATTGCCCCTTTTGTACTGACCCGGGAGACAGCCATCATATGCTATCTAATAAGTGGGAATAGTTTGATATCAGCTTTCCCAATTAACTTTGCGATTATAAAGGGAAACCTCTGGAGCTTTTCTATTTCCTGAGGGAAACCTTCTTCACTCCTGCTTCTCAGAGGCTACAAAATGAGGCTGTGATGCCTCATTGGCAGCTTTACAGTCATAGAAAGAATGAGCTGGAAGAAACCACAGAGGTCACCCAGTCCAACCCTTTTATTTGCCTTAACTAGGATCACAGACGACTCAGAGGCAGGGTGGGGCCCAGAAGACAGATCTCCTAAATCAGCGGTTCTCAACCTGCCGGGCGTGACCCACAGGACCTGGTATTAAAGGGTCGTGGCCTTAGGAAGATTAAGAACCACTGTCTTAAATCATTGTTAAGTGATTTTTCTAATTCACACAGTGTCTTTTTTCCTGCACTCAATACTTAGAGGTTTTATAGATACATATTTTGATATTGTTTTTCTTAGTTTAAATAATTTGGAGATTAATAGCAGAAGATCTAGTAATGGAGACAAGTCTGCTGCAGAGCTCGTTTGTTAAATGATAAACATCTCAGAGACAATTCTTATTGAGCAGTACAGCAGAGAAAAAAAAGAAAAGGCTAAATCTAGGCCCTGAAGAATCAGCCTGGTTTGGAGAAGCAAGGCATTCATCATGAGAGCCAACAGCCTGCCCGAAGGGCAGAGGGACAGAGGGGCAGCAGAGTGTGTCTGTGTGCTGGTGAGCACCTGGGAAGGAAGCCAGTCTGACTGGAAAATAAGCCATGCTGGTTGGGTGAAGTCTGATTACGAGGGACCTAAACACTGAGCAGAGAAGTCAGACTAAATGACTGCAGAGGACTCACCTGGCATTTGGACCTAACTCTTGACTGCACTGTCCCCTGGGCAGTTGTTAGCAATGTGGGTTTGGATAGTCTAGAAAACTAAATGAGGACTTGAGTATCAGGGCAGAGATAAGTGGAGATAGAAAAAAAGGAGAAAATGTAATGATTTTCAAAAGAGTAATCACTGGGGGTAATTGTTTAGATTTAGTAGATCAAGAAAATAAATTATTATTCAAAGTTGAGTCCAAGAATTTTAGCCTGGGTAACCAAGCTCAAAGAAATCTGTGTCCTGAACCCCATTTCCTGCAAAGACTGGAGCTGGGAGCCAATTTCTCTAATAGAACCTTTTCCTGGCTGGCAGGCTTCCTCCCCTCCATGTTACAGGTTACAGAGCTGTTGTATTAAAGGTGTGTCTTATTTCCTCTAAGGAAAAACTATTTGCCAAAAACTTGGTTGGTTCCTTGCACCTGCCTTCTGATTGCTGTTGACTTTGCCACTTGGTTATCTTGTTGTTAAATAGATAGAAAGATCCCAGTAGCCTATTAGTCTCTGCAGGTGGGAATTTATTTAATCTTTGGGAGAAAACAAAATTACTTACCTGGAATGTTTGTTATCTGACTATTACTGTAGTCACGTTGATCCACCCCTGTGCCCAATGACTCCTCAGAGGTTTCAGCACTGAGAGAGAGCATTAGAAATGGTTTAATTCACAGGTATGACCAACAGAGCCGGTTGAGGGTCCTTGACAATATTCACTAGCAGATCGATGAAATCTGAGAAGATTCTAGGACACAGAGGCCTGCAAATCTTTTACAACAGAGTGACACTTTTTCCTAGTCTGAGGGATATTCTCTTCCATTACCTCTATTTTTCCTTCATCCTAAGAGAGGCTGAAAAGAAGGAGGGGGAGGATGGGTGGAGAGAGAGTAAATGGTGGATTCACACTTATGGTGCATCTTAGAAGGGACAGGTGAAACCTACTAAATGCAGAACACAAAAGCTTTCACACAATAAACGAGAAAATCCCATGAAGGTTATGTCGAACAGTTGGATGAAAATATTTCAGATTGTATATGAAGCCCACACACCGTACCCCATGATTGCACTAATGTACACAGGTATGATTTAATAAAAAGTAAAAATTATAAAAAAAAGAAAAGTTGAGAACTGTTGAGAACAAGGCTGAATTAACATGGTCTGTATGCACTTGCAGGTCACACTGTTGATCTCTGCCGTTAATCTTCAGTCAAGTTCTGTTTTAACAACAGTTTCTGGTTACTTGGGAGGTAGAGAAGAAGAAGGGACTTTGTAGCACATCTGAGACTATGTTCTAGAGATATTAAGACAATCAGAAGCATCTAGAACAGTGGTTCTCTACCTTCCTAATGCTGTGGCCTTTTAATACAGTTCCTGTGGGTCGCGACATACAGGTTGAGAACCGCTGATCTAGAGGAAAACAATCAAGCCAGGTAAAAAAAAATCAAGGCTAGAAGAACATCAGGGAGTGCAGTGAACTTTCAAAGAGCACACAGTAGCAATTTGGGCCTATTTACCCACATCTCAATGGACTAGGAGCTTCCAGCTGACAGCTGGGTTGCATATCCTCCACAAACTCCTAGAAACTACTTATAGTATTATCAGCCAGTCCAGTGGCTAAAGAGATGTAGTGGACATATTTCAAAGAGAGAAAGGTGGAGTATCAGTGTCCCTACACCATATACACACCCCAGTCCTTCACTCTGACCATGACCATCAACCATTTCCAGCACAAGTTGAGTAGTCCACTATTGGCCGTGTTCCTGCAAAGAGTTGGTGACCCCATGACAGGGATGTCATAAAGGGAATTTGAATTTTAGATGGAATAGTAAGCATTAGACCAGATAATTTCTAAACTCTACTCTAACTTGAATACCTAAGATAATAGGTTGATATACCTGTTGATTGAACCAAACTGATTTGCTTGAGGAAGGCTGTGGAGAAAGGAGGTAAGATAAAGCGGTGGAGCCTCCTTGTGGGATAGCTGAGAAATCTTGGGTGGACAGAGTTGAGAAGGAAGCAGGCCTAAGACACAAATGCGTTATGATAAGTAATAACCAAAGCTTAAAGATGATGGTAGAGGTCACTATGTGGGGGATGATTATAGGCACAGGTATGAAGCCAGTGGACCAGCCAAGAAGCTCTTACGATGACTTTATTGTGGAGGGTCAGAATCAGGAAAGAAAAGATTAAATTCAAGAGATGCTACAGAGCCAGGTGCGGTGGCTCACGCCTATAATCCCAGCACTGTGGGAGGCTGAGGAGGGAGAATTGCTTGAGCTTGGGAGTTCAAGACTTGCTTGAGTGAGAGTGAGACCCCGACTCCTAAAAAAATGAAAAACCCAGCCGGCCACACAGTGAGCACTTGTAATCCTAGCAGCTTCCAGAGGCTGAGGCAGCAGGATGCCCACAACTCGAGTCTGAGGTTGCAGTGAGCTATGACACCATTGCACTTTGCTCAGGGCATAGGGTGGGACTTTGTCTCAATGACAACAACAAAAAGCAAAGAAATAAAAATAAAAAATAAGCAAGGGAATAAAAGAGAGAGAGACGCTATGGAGCCAGTTCCAAGGATTGAGTGGTGGGACCTTTAGACCATTTCTTCATAATCTCCACCAGAGCCCCCAAGCCCCTCTAATAAAAACAAAACAATAATAACAATAACATATAATTATTTGGTATTTGCTCCATCTTATGTGTACATAATTGTAAGCAACTACAAAAAACTATTATTCTGTAACAGATACACCATATAAAAACAATGTCTGCTCTGCCCCCTGCCTCTGCCTCCAACTCCCCCACCATAAAGTCCTTTCAACCAGCAAATTGGTTCCCAAACACAGATTTCTGGGACCCCAGGAGTTTCCGATTCAGCAGATCTGTGATGGGGTCCAAGAACCTACATTTCTAATAAATTCCCAAAGACTCACTAAGCCCCTCACATTCTAGAAATTCTAGAGCGGCCATGGTTAAAGATGACTTTTAGCTGGAATAAGAGAGAAATAGAGATGCTCAGTTCTTGAACACTGTTGCGGTGGGACCTAGAGTTCTACACAGGATCTGAAGTTTTTAAAAATAGTTAGGGTCAGTTAAGCCAAATCAAGAAATCTCCAAATCCACTTCCTGTACTATTCTAGTTCTCCCTTTTTCAAACTTTATCAAGGTTTTATCATCGATATGCCAAAAAATTGTACATATTTAAAATGTACCTTTTGATGATTTGGAGCACATGTGTATATTTGTGATACACTGTACCATCACCATAGCTAAGGTAACTAAGCATACCCATCACTTCCAAAAATGTCCTATGTTCTTTTGTGTTGTTTGGTTGGGTGGGTGGGTGGGTGGTTGGTTGGTCAGTTGATTGGTTATTGTGGTAAGAAATCTTAACCTGAGAGCTAGCCTCTTAACATATTTTAAAGAGTGTGCCCAATTCTGTGCTGTTAACTACAGGGACTATGCTGTACAGCAGATCTGTAGCTGCCTGTGAGTGTTTCAGCATGTTTGATGACCCTCTCAGGTTGCCTCTGTCCTACTTTCTTCACATCTTCCCAGCAGTGTGAATTATGTTGCTTCCCACAGAGTGATTTCCAAATGGTGGGTGGTGAGTGTGAATTAGCCACACCCTTTTTGATTGAGTTGGTAGAGCTGTGATTAGCCAGAGAGTTGTTCTCCCTGTCATTGGTTGATGTTTGTGTAACAGAGCCAGCTGCTGAGTTTTGTGCCCATGGTAGGCTCTGGTCACCCAAGTGGAATACTTGAGCACCCCAAGCTTAGGAGAGGCCCTGTGGCTATCTGTGGGGACCTCAACCTGAAGCATACACCCACTGGAGAGAAGCAGCTACTTGGGACATTTTTGGCTCAATCTGCTCCTCCTGTTGTAATGAGTAGGGGAGAGGCTGCAGCACCCAGTGAGCCGTGCACCTGAGTGTGACACATTCAGGGACTAGGCTATTCCTCTCCCAGTGCCACACCCTTATCCAACATGGCAGTTCTCCTCCAGGGGTGATGGGCATGCTCCCAAATCCCCATTTCTCAGCTCTCTGCCACAGTCTCCTGTCAGATGCATGGGCATCTCTGATCCTCAAGTCCAGCTCCCAGACTTTTCCCCTGTGTCTTCTGCACCCCTTTCGAGTTCAAGGGAGCACAAAGACTGGTTTATCTGAGCCAGCATGGGACCCCATAAAATGCCAGTAGGCAGTGAGTTCCCAAATTGTTCACCCATTTCACCACAGTTCTCAGGGAAAAGGTGTGGGCCCCTCTCTCTTTGGAGACCTCAGCCAAGTGTATACACTGGAGAGAAGTGGCCATTCACAAGCTTCCTGGCTGAAAACTGCTCTCACAGCTGTGATGGTGGTGGAGGGACCACAGATCCTGGTCAGCCCCAACTCAAACTTCTTAGTTGCAGTGGATAGGGGAGGGACAGGGAAGGAAGCATCTGGATGGAAGAAAGCCAGCACTCCATCCTCTCATGGCACTCTTCCATGGGAAGACTCTCTCTCATGAACTACCCAAACTCTGGGGATGTGCTAGCTCACCCTACCATTCCTTATTTGCTGCCATGCCTAGACTTACAAAGGATGGAAAAGCCTTCAATGAACTTGGTGACCTGCCTTAATGAAGGCACGTACAGGGACAGGGGACTTCCACCTTACCCTTTCACTGGGCTCTGAGCCTAACCTAGCTGGATTTAATCCTCATGGATTACCTTCTCTTCTTTTTTTTTTTTTTTTTTTTGGCTGGGGCTGGGTTTGAACCCACCGCCTCCAGCACAGGGGCTGGTGCCCTACTCCTTTGAAGCACAGGCACCGCCCTACCTTCTCTTCTTTTTCTTCTTCCCTCTCAGCTTCACAATTTTCTCTGTGGGGTTCCCAGGCATTTCTGTCATTTCTCTCTGTGATCCACACCTGAGCTGCAGCTCTTCTCCCCTCTCCTCTATCTGATATCCTGCCTTCCTGCTGGGAGGGTCCAGCAAGCCATTTCTCTGGCAGGCATCTTTTCTTCCTTGCCTCTTCCATCTTAATCAATCACTTGTCATGCGCTGAGGCTGTAGCTTGTAGTTTCAAGCACAACAGCCAAACTAGCACAAATTTCTTTTTCTTTCTTTATAATTTCACAGACAGAAAATTCATTCTTACTGTGGATCTTAGCAACCTCAGCTTGTGTTTTTGTGTTTTCTCTTTCCTTATTAATTCAAGAACTTTCACCTTTTCCCTTAGGGCAGCGGTTCTCAACCTGTGGGTCGCGACCCCTTTGGGGGTCAAACAACTCTTTCACAGGAGTTGCCTAAACACATCCTGCATATCAGATATTTACAAAATATCAGCAAAATTACAGTTATGACATAGCAACAAAAATAATTTTATGATTGGGGGTTACCACAATATGAGGCACTGCATTAAAGGGTCGCAGCATTAGGATGGTTGAGAACCATTGCCTTAGACGTAGTACTTGATGGCTTCTCTCTGGTATATCAGAATTGCCAGCATCACCACTCTTGCACTTGGGGACCATTTAGTAAAATAAGGGTTATTTTAATACAAGCATGGTGATATTGCCATGGTTGATGTGATAAAACTAACATCCACTAAGTAACTAATGGCCAGGGAGCATCTACCGGGTGGATACCCTGGACACAGAGAGGATTCACAGCCTGGGTGGGACAGCACAAGATTTCATCATACTACTCAGAACAATTTAACACTTATGAATTGTTTATTTCTGGGATCTTCCATTTAATATTTTCAGACCATGGTTGACCACAGGTAGCAAATCTGGAGAAGCAAAACCTCAGGTAGGGGGGAACTGCTCTGTTTTCTTTTCAAGGACTGCTCATCTCAGGGGAGAAATAGTCTCCCCTCAGCTGGGGAAGCAATCAGAACCCCAGAATGGAGATGCCCAGCTACACCAGCCTTGTGGCCACTGTCCTCTGCACAGTCTCCACCGATGCCCTGGACCCCTCGAAAACAGCTCTGTCCAGTCCACTGAATGCAGCCTCTTTTAAGAAGAGAGATACCTCCAAATCTGGGCTTTTTCTGCCACACTGTGGCAATGTCTGGACACTACATGTGGCTTTTATTCCCTTACTTATGGTATTGGGGTATTATTATTATTATATACAAGTTGCCTTCTCTATCTACCTATTAACCCCACTCACTCCCAGCCTCACCAATGGTTCAATGTCTGAACACTACATGTGGCTTTTATTCCCCTACTTATGGTATTGGGGTATTATTATTATTATATACAAGTTGCCTTCTCTACCTACCTATTAACTCCACTCACTCCCAGCCTCCCTGGGAGCATCCTCTGAATCTATCCCAGCTCAGGCCAGCTGAGGTCTTCCCCTCTGATCTCCCAGTTCCTCCTACCAATACCTAGAGCTTCCCTCCACATACTATCTCCCTGATTAGGTTGTGAACTCCCTGAAGACAAACCTACACACCTGTGTATTTCCTAGCACAGGGCTTTGCACAGAAAAGTCTTTAATAAATACATATAAACAGAAGGAGAGAATGGAGGAAAAGAGGGAAGAAGGCAGGCAAGTCGGCAGGCCGATCTCCCAGGGTAATGATCTATGTAACAACAACCACACATACTTACAAGGCACCTGTGGTGTGAAGGCATAGTGCTTCACACATGCATCCCAGGTTATCAGGGCCAATAACTGATCAGGGCCTCACTGCCCCATCCTCACCCAGCCACTGAAGGGCCAGTGCCTTCCAGTCAGGGGTCTCCTGGAATCTGATCCTTCCCCAGGTCATGGCCCACATCTATTCTGACTGGTCAGTGACCATGTCCCAGATTTTTGGGTTTTTGTTTTTTTGGTTTTTTTTTTTTTGCAGTTTGGCCAAGGCCAGGTTTGAACCCACCACCTTTGGTATATGGGGCTGGCGCCCTACTTGGTGAGCCACAGACACCACCCAACGTCCCAGATTTTTAAGTAGTTTAACACTCACTCCTGTGTGCGATTGCCCAAAAGTCTGGGAGTAAGCTCTAATATTGTCTCAGAATCCAAGTGGCTTAAAGGCCTTAAGTTACCTGCCTGAGGTCACACACAATACAGAATTCTGGGACACAGAACCCAAACCCAGGCCTGATACCAGAGCTTACATCACTATTGACTTCTGAGGATTCTTCTGCTACCATGTGGGAGATACATGCGGACATATTCTGGAAGGGTTTGGGGAGTGTGTGCACCAGCAGTAAGATAGTTCACAGTTGCTTGTGACATTGTGATGAAGAAGAACAGTGGAACAGGATGCCAGTTTACATGGTCTTCACTCAATCTGCATTTGCTCCTGCAACACACACAGTCAATGCACAGCTCAACCAGCTGAGACCCATGTGTCAAGGAGTTGACCCTCTAAAGGGAAGACTGACAGACATCTCCTTGGAGGAGGGCTCTCCACCCCTGGCATTGGAAGGCAGACTCATCAGCACCCCAGAGAGCTGGGCCAGCTAGGGGCCCAGCCCCATAGCCAGCTGGTCTCATCACAGAAGTCCCAGCTATCAGTAGGCCAGCCACAGGGGGCTCCAAGAAATCCTCACCTGTCTGGGCCCAGGCCTGGGCTGGACAGTCCAGTGCTTTACTACACAGTCCTGGTCTTCAGAGACCATTCCAGGTCCAGGAGGAGGGTGAGAGGCCAGCCACATGTGAAAACCCTTCAAAGGCTCCCCCAGAATCACAGTCCACTCTTTAGCTAATACAAAACTCCTCTTGACTTGACATTCAAACTGCCTTTCAGGCCAGTTTCCTCAAAGTGTAAGGCTCTTTTGTGCCTTGTGTTTCCTCAGCCTGGGATGTTCTCCCAGCTCCTTCCTCATCTGTGTAACTCCAAGCACCCTTCGATACTCAGTGCAAGCCCTCCCTTCTTAAGGACACCTGATCTAACTCATTTAGAGGCCCTGCCCTGTGTTTCCACCACTCCCTACCTCCCACCTTGTGCCGACTCTTGTGCTATATAGCACTTACCACATTGGTGACTGGCTTGTCTGTTTCCTCACTTAGGTCTTACATTTCTTGATAGCAACCATCTTATTGTAATTAGAATTGTATCTTCAGCACATAGCCCAATGCTGGACCCGTGGTAAGTGCTTGGTAGGGATTATTTGGTCAGCCAATGAACAAATGAAATAACCCCTTGTCCCTTCTGTTTCTGCCCTGAGAATACACTTTTAAGTGTCCTAGGTAAAAAAATTAAAATGTCTTTTATCAATCATTTTCACTACACTAAGAATAAATCTCTGTGTCCCAAGGGGATTTGCATTCTGAATTGCTATGGTTTGAATATTTCTGTCCCTTCCAAAATTCAAAGGTAAAACCTTTATTCCCAGTGCAACAATGCTAGGAGGTAAGGCCTATGGGAAGGTGTTTAAGTCTTGAGGGCTCTGTTCTGGTGGATATATTAATCTATTATAAAAGGGCTCCATGGAGGGAGTTTGCTCTGTCTTGCTTTTCCACTTTCTACCATGTGAGGAAACAGTGTTTCTTCCCTCTGGAGACTAAAGCAGGAGGGACCTCCCAGATGCCAGTACCTTGATCTTGGACTTCCCAGCCTCTATAAATGTGAGAAATAAATTTTTTTTGATTATAAACTCCCCAGTCTCAGGTATTCACTTACAAAAGCACTAAATGAACTAAGACAGAAATCTTTTAAGTTTTTCCCTTATCTTAAAGAATTTGTGATATCAGTGAGATGATGGCAAAGTGTGTTTTGTAAAGGTCTTCTCATAGAATAAATCCCTTTATTAAAAAGACTTGTTCTGTAAAATTTGAATTCAGTCAAAAATCCACAATCAAGGATCCAGAAGGTCACATGTGTCACCCTACTGGACACTCATTCTTCTGCAGGTTTTGAGGGATCATGAGGTAGCCACTACAGAGCATTCTACTTATAAAGAATTAGTGGAAATTACAGAAAGGGAACTTAAGATATGGATGGCAAAAAACAATAAAGGGAATTGATGAGAAAGTAGAAAAAACAGAACAAAAATTGGATGAAAGATATGAAGAACATAGAAAGGATATGGCAGAGCTTAAGGACTTAAAGGAATCAATCAGGGAATTTAGAGATACACTAGAAAGGATCAATAACACATTAGACAAGTGGTTCTCAACCTGTGGGTTGTGACCCCTTCGGGGGTCGAAATGACCCTTTCACAGGGGTTGCCTAAGACCATCCTGCACATCAGATAATAATATTAAGATTCATAACAGGGGTGGCACCTGTGGCTCAAAGGAGTAAGGCACCAGCCCCATATGCCAGAGGTGGCAGGTTCAAACCCAGCCCCAGCCAAAAAATGCAAAAAAAAAAAAAAAAAAGATTCATAACAGTAGCAAAATTACAGTTATGAAGTAGCAATGAAAATAATTTTATGGTTGGGAGGTCACCACAACATGAGGAACTGTATTAAAGGCATTAGGAAGATTGAGAACCACTGCATTAGACCATTAAGAAGAAAGAATCACAAAACTAGAAGATAAAGCTCTTGAGCTAACCAAGTAGTTAAAGAGGCAGAAAAGAAGACAAAGAAAGCAGAATATTAGCTCAGAGAATTATGGGACTTCACAAAGCATTCAGATATACCAATCACAGGCATTCCTAAAAGAGAAGAAGAACATCCCAAAGGAATGAAAACCCTACTGGAGGATATCATAAATGAAAACTTCCCAAGTATCACTAAACATTCTAAAATACTCCTTTTAGAAGGATATCAAACTCTGGCTTTTCTCAACACAAACAGACCATCTCCAAAACACATTGTAATAAACCTGTCCAAAGTCAAGAGTCAAGACGAGACAGAAAACTCTGGAAGCAGCCAGGGATAATTGCCAATGGACCGATAGGGGCAGACCCATCAGGGTGACAGCAGACTTCTTAGCTGAAACTTTCCAAGCCAGAAGAGAATGGCCACCTTTTACCTTCTTAAACAAAACACTTTTCAACCCAGAATTCTGTATCCTGCTAAACTAAGCTCCAAAATCCATGAAGAAATCAAATCTTTTACTGATATGAAAACACTAAGGAAATTTGCCATAATAAGATCAGCTCTACAGGAAATACTTAGACCTATTCTCCATACTGATTATCATAATGGACCATCAGCCAAGCAAATGCACACAAACTAAAGAACAAAATCTAGCTTCTACAGTGGACCAAAGGATAAAACTAAGCAATGGACCTTCACAAAATAAGATGAATAGAATTGCACCACACTTATCAATTCTCTCAATCAATGCCAATGGGTTGGATTCACCACTGAAGAGACATAAGCTGGCTGACTGGATAAACAACCACAAGCCCTCCATATTCTGTCTCCAGGAAACACATGTAAGTAACTTTGAAAGACAGAACAAGATTCATGGTAAAGTGTCAGAAAACAAAATTTCAAGCAAATGGGAATCAGAAGGAAGAAGGGTTTGCAATCTTAGTTTCAGATACAAGTGAATTTAAAGCAACTAAAGTCAATAAAGACAAAGATGGTCTCTTTATATTTGGCAAGGGAACAATACATCAAGAGAAAATTTCAGTTCTAAATGTTTATGTTCTTAAATGTTCCCAGACTTATGGAACAGACATTGATGGGTCTGAGCAATATGATACCCTGTAATACCATAATAGTTGGGGACTTTCACACCCCTCTTGCTGAAATGGATGTATCATTTAAACAGAAACTAAATAAAGATACAAAGGACTTATATGTGACTCTAGAACAAATAGGATTAATAGACATATACAGAACACACCATACCAAAGCTAAGGAATATACAAACTTCTCATTAGAGAAGATCATATGCTAGGTCTCAAATCAAACCTACACAAAATTAAAAAATTTGAAATTATAACTTGTATCTTCTCAGCCCACAAGGCAATAAAGGTGGAATTCAACTCTAACAAAAATGTTCATCCCTACACCAAGACATGGAAATTAAACAACCTTACACTAAATGACAGCTGGGTTAAGAAATTTTTAAATTTCTCAAACATAGGAACAATAAAGCTATAAGTTATCAAAACCTGCAAAAGTGGTGCTAAGAGGGAAATGTATGGCTTTAGATGGGGGCAGTGCCTGTGGCTCAAGGAATGGGGCACCGGCCCCATATACCGGAAGTGGTGAGTTCAAACCTGGCCCTAGCCAAAAAAAAACAGAAAGAGAGCACATCAACAACACAATGAATCTATTAAGGAAATGGAAGAGAAAGAGCAATCCAATCCCAAACCCACCAGAAGAAACAAATAACCAAAATTAAATCAGAAATAAATGAAATTGACAGCAAAAGAATCATTTAGAAAATCAATGAAACAAAAAGTTGGTTCTTCAAAAAAGATAAATAAAATCGATAAATCTTTGGACGTATTAACTAAAAACAGAAAAGAAAAATCTCTGATAACCTCAATCAGACATGAAAAAAGGGAAATAACAACAGATACCATTCTCTGACTACTACAAGAAACTCTATACCCAGAAATTTGACAATGTGGAGGAAATGGAGCAATCTCTGAAATCATACCATCTCCCTAGACTGAACCAGGAAGAAATAGATCTCTTAAACAGACCAATATCAAGCACTAAGATTGAAGAAACAATAAAAAAATCTTCCAACAAAAAAAAGCCCGGGACCAGATGGCTTCCCACCAGAGTTCTATCAAAACTTCAAAGATGAGCTTGTACCTATACTGCAGAAACTATTCCAAAACATTGAAAAGGAAGAAACCTTTCCCAACACATTCTCTGAAGGAAAATACCTTGATATCCAAACCAGAAAAAGAGCCAACTAAAAAGAAGAACTACATACAGACCAATTTCATTAAAGAATATTGATGCAAAAACATTCAATAAAAAAATTAGCCAATAGATTACAGCTATACATTGAAAAAATTATACATCACAATTAAATAAACTTCTTCCCAGGGATGCAAGGCTAGTTTAATATACACAAATCCATAAATGTAATTCACCATTATTAATAGAAGCAGAAACAAAGACAATATGATCTTCTTAATAGATGCAGAAAAAGTATTTCATAAAATTCGGTATCCTTTTCTAACAAGAACACTTATGAATATGTATAGGTGGCACATTTCTTAAAATTATTGAAGCCATCTATGACAAACCCACAGCTAATATCATACTGAATGGAGTAAAACTGATAGCTTTTCCACCTAGAACAGGAACCAGACAAGGACATCCACTATTACCACTACTATTCAACATAGTGCTAGAAGTTCTAGCTAAAGCAGTCAGGCAAGGGAAGGAGATAAAGTGCATCCAAATGAGGGCAGAGGAAGTCAAGCTCTCACTCTTTGTTGACACTATCATCTTTTACTTAGAAAACCCCAAAGACTCCAACACAAGACTCCTGGAAGTGATCAAGAAATACAGGAACATCTCAGGGTATAAAATCAATGTTCACAAATCAGTAGCCTGTGTATATGGCAATATCAGCCAAGACAAGAATCTAATTATAGACACAATTCCCTTCATACTAGCTTCAAAGAAAATGAAAAACCTACGAATATACCTAACAAAAGAGATGAAGGATCTTTACGAAGAGAATTATGAAACCCTAAGAAAAGAAATAGCAGAAGACATTAACAAATGGAAGAACACACCATGCTCTTGACTAGGAAGAATCAACATTGCTAAAATGTCTATACTATCCAAAGCAATCTGCAAATTTCAATGCAATCCCTATTAAAAAACCAACATCATACTTTGAGGAACTGGAAAAAAATAGTTCTTTATTTTGTATAGAACCAGAAAAAAACCCTGTACAGCCAAGGCAATTTTTATCAGTAAAAACAATGCCAGGGGAGGAGCCAAGATGGTGGTCTGTAGCCAGCTTTCTGCAGATGCTCCTGTCCAGAAGGAGAGTTAAAGGACAGAAATTTAGCGAGAAAGCCAATGGTTTGGAGCTGAGCCAAGAGACAAGGTCGAGGAATGCACATCAACCCTGCTGGAGCAACCTGCGACCCCAAGGATACAAATAAAAGGTACAGAGCACATCACCAAGCGGACGGGAGTCCCCTCCCCCAAGAGAACAGCTCGCAGTATACGCCATACCTCCATACAAACAAGCGAGCAGAGTTCAGATGTCCTCCCAC
>CAUYON010040484.1:0-12095 GCA_963573935.1 Arctocebus calabarensis
CTAGGAGTACAGGCTCCTGCCACCATGCCTGACTAATTTTCCTATTTTTAGTAGAGACAGGGTCTCACTCTTGCCTCAGGCTGGTCTCAAACTCCTGAGCTCAAGCGATCCTCCTGCCTTGGCCTCCCAGAGTGCTAGGATACACCAGAGCTGGCGAGTTTGAACCCAGCCCGGGCCTGCCAAACAACAATGACAACTCCAACCAAAAGAAATAGCCGGGTGTTGTGGCAGGCTCCTGGAGTCCCAGTTACTTGGGAAGCTGAGGCAGGGGAATCACTGAAGCCCACGAGTTTGAGGTTGCTGTGAGCTGTGCCGTCACAGCACCCTACCCAGGGCGACAGCTTGAGACTCTGTCTCAAAAAAGAAAAAAAATAATAATAAAAGATTCATATAGAGAGGTTAAGGCAAAAAAAGGAAAAAAGTTTAAAGTACTTCAGCACCACAGGGGAGGGAAAAGGTGGGGGGATGGGTGGTCGTTTTCCTGTTAGTCCTTATACAGTTATTCCACTTTACAGATATGTTTAAACTTTGATAAAATTAAAACTAAAATAAACTATTGTGATCCAGGAGCCCCCACCTCAGGTTCCCCCATCATAGTCCTGTCATGATTTACCGTAATGACTGTCTCCTGCTTGTTTTCCGTGACTTGGGGCTTATGTCTGCCTTACTCCTTTTTTTTTTTTTTTTTGGCAGTTTTTGGCCGGGGCTGGGTTTGAACCCGCCACCTCCAGCATATGGGGCTGGTGCCCCACTCCTTTGAGCCACAGGCACCGCCCTGCCTTGCTTCTCACTTATCCCAAGTCCCCCTGAAGAGCCTGCCAGAAATACCAGGGGCGCCAAAAAAAATGAACCCACACTTTGAGAGATGTTATCTAGGCATTACTTTTCACTTGCGGTCATCAGAAGTGTCTGGCCGCTGCCGGTGCCCACTCTGAGCAGCTCTTGTAATTGCAGAAGTCAAATATGACTGGTATTCATCTTTTATTGTCTGTATATATTGAATATTATGATTTAAATACAGTTTTTTCTCTTCTTAAAAATGTGTATATACTTTTCGGCACCTTCTGTAGAAACTCAGCAAGTATCTGCGAGCTGGATGAATGAACTTTTTAACAAAATATAAATGCAGATGTAAGGAAGATAGTAATGTTCTATAACAAAAATGTTAATAGTATTTCTCATGTGGAAGTGAAATGTGTCCTTAAATATTTTTCCTACATCTTATAAATATTCATTAATTAACATGCAGTCATCTTGTTACAAAATTACCTAAAAATCTGTTTTATGGACAGTGTTGGAAAACATTTTCGGTTTCAAAATTGAAAACACCTCACAGAAATATGTAATCATTTAAAACTAATGTAAACACCAAAATTCATAAGAAAACCTAGGCTGCATACAGAGTGACTCAACTCAAAAAGATGGTGAGCTGACGGGGCAAAATGCCAAAAAGTTTTTATCAATAAAAGTCATTCTCTTATACTTAAAAGCAAAGGTGAACAACCGGTGGGATTCTGACTTAGGGGTTAGCTTTGTAAATACCTAACCCCACACGGAATGAGAGTGATTCTATTTACCTATTTTTTAAAAAACAATTTTGACTCCTTTAAATTCAGAGTTATGGGGCTAAGTAAAAACCAGCATCATTACACTGGAATCTCTTGCATCTGCGCCTCCGGGCTACCCAAGTGCGAAGCCCTAAGGATTCCCTGCTCGGATTTTTAAGGCTTGGCTCTCCCAAGCTGGCCCTACCAGAACAATCAGCTTGCAAGAAAGTTTGTCTTCCTGTTGCTTCTGCTCCTGCAAACAAATCAGTCTGCCACACAGGTCTACTGCAGGCATATATGTGTTATCTGAAGAACTTGAAAAGCTCACCATCGTAAATCACGTGTCTATTATTTGAAGGAGTGCTGGAGACATTAAAGGTGGCTGTGTGTAACCACGTAGCTCAAATAAGCAGTTACCTGTGGCCTTCTTCATATTGTTTCGAGGCCGAGCGGGCGTGGGGCGTGGGGCCTTTACAGGGTCTCTGGGACCTTCTTGGCAGTCTCCCCCTCTAAAGCCAGGGCAGCACCTCCATTCCAGCTGCGTCACTGTCTTGTACCGAGTGACGTACCTGGGTCTGAAGTTCACCCGATACCTGCGGATGGGAGGGAAGGCATCTCTCTTTATTGGCAGCTGCTACGAGCACCTCCCAGGTTAGACCCAAAAGAGAAGATCCAGGGCTCCAGGGCCCTGCCTGCTCACTCTGGGGGGGCCTGGAGGGACCATGGATCTCCTCAGTCCAGCTCTAGACCTGGGGCTCGGCCAAAGTCAGCTGTGCCTCAGGAAGCCTGGGGGTTAGGGTTTCCACCTGCCCCCAGCTCCCCTCCAAGCAGGGGAGACAGAATCTCCACCCACAATTCCAGAGATTGATGTGGACACTTTTCTGGTCCCAACCTGAGCTTTTGTTTCACCAACAAACTTCTGTTCTATAATTCACAGCTTTGTGGGGATTTTTTTCAGGTTTATCTCAGGGTTGTTTTGTTTCCTGTTTTAAAGAAATTCCCCGTCCACCTTGTCTCCCGGGACGTCCGTGTGTTTTATTCTGTGTCTCTTTCCCTGATGCTGCAAAGGTGACAGGTCGTGAGCCTCTGGAGATGGCACCCCCCTATCCACGTTCAGGTCCTTCTAGGAGGATGCCCTGGTCCTTTCTGCCAACAGCAGAACTGGAGGTGCCCGAAAGCACTGTCCCATGACGCTCTGGGACACCCAGCGGGACCTTCAAGGCTGGCCTACAGCAGACGGCGACAACCCAGAGCCCGGGGCGTTCCTGAGGGACGGAGCCAGGAGCTCGGCTCCCCAGCTTCCGTTGGTTCTCTTGGAACCATCGCTGCCTCGAACCTCTTCACTTTCTCTTGTCTTGCACACCAGCACTAGCAGCTGGCCTTGTTTAGGGACCAATTCCCAGAAAGGACAGGCTTTGTGTGGCTTCCTTTGGGGAGGGGCCCAGGCCCACCAGCTGCAGGTCTCAGCCAGGCAGGGGCTCCACCCCAGGGAAGTCACAAATCACCACATGCAAGGGATGTTCGACATTTTCGAAGGTCAAATCCATGACAAATGTACATTGTAAAGATCTGCTCTGTGGGCAGATGAGGTGTCCCTGCTGAAAGCCAGAGCCTGTCCCTGTTTGCCTTGGACTTTGGGGACAGCGCTTCTCGACCTGGGCTGACAGAGTCAACCAGGGAACTGTGAAAAAATATGTGTGCCCAGGCCTTACCCTCAGAGGTTCCAAGGCTCTGCCGACTCCCAAGGGGAACTTTTGGCCAAAAAAAACTAAAGAAAAACTCAATGAGTAAAATGGAAAAGCAAGGGCTGCTGCAGGGGTGGGAGACAGGGACAAACGTCATGGCCCTAATTCCCACCCCGGCCCCTCACGGCCCCGCTATTTATGTTCCCCTTTCACAGGTGAGAAAACGGAGGTTAAGTGACTTGTCCAAGTTCCAACTGCCAAGAAGTGGCAGGGCTGGGATTTAAACGCACATGTCCTCACCGCACCCCACATGGCCCTCCCTGCACACAGCAGCGGTGATGGTCTGGCAACTGCCTTAAATTTGAGGAAGTGGCCCTACCCAGAGATGTTCCAGAAGGCTCTAAAGGCTGGGCGAGAAAGCGGTGACCCCCCACTCAGCAAACTCACACCCAAGCGTCTCCCTGGTGCCCCCGCCCTCCTCCCAGAAGGACCCTCTGTGTGGTCCGCGAGAATCGGCAAGAGGAAGAATAATTCTGCTTTATCGTTCTGCGCACTCACGTACAGCTAATGCTAGAAAAATGTGTAATCTCTGAAAAACTTTGTTCCTCTGAGGATTTAAGACTGAATTCAAAAATGTGTTTGCTCTGGGCTGGGTTTTGCTCATTTGCCAGCAGATGACACCTCGCGGGTGAGGCTGACCGGGACAGGGGAGCAATCCACGGGGCTCATGTGCCCCAGCCCGGGCCTTCACCCCCAGGAACCGCACACTGGTGTCCGGAGGGCTTTGCGCGGCCAGCGCTCTCCGCTTTCTTTAAAGGCAGCTGCCGTCCTGGAAAGTTCTCTGCAGCCCCCACCTACACCACCCCGCCCCGGGCCTCACGGCTGCCGGGGGTTCCAGCCACAGAGCTCAGGTTGACAGCGTCCTGACACACTTTCAAGTCTCGAGTGGGGAAGAGGCCTTCCTGGCTAGTGGTGACAGCTGGAAATGGTTGGGTGGCTCCCTCCAGCCGTGGGAAAGCTCACACAGGGACCTCTCCGTGCATGACGACGCCCACACGGACCCTGGACTTGGCTGTGGGCCCTGCTGGGCGGCCCTCGGGTTCGGAGCAGGGCTTTGGGAGGAGGACGGAGGTCCGGTCCAGTCCCACAGCTCTGCTGGGATTTCCCAGAAAGCAGGTTCTCACTGACATAGGAGCCAGGCAGAGAGTCCCCCAGCAGCATCCCTGAGCCTCCTGGTCCATCACCCAAGGTCCCTGCAGGAGAACATCCTAGCCAGTGAGGGAGCTTTTAAAAAACATCAAGTCCTTCGGGCGGCGCCAGCCCCATATTCCGGAGGTGGTGGGTTCAAACCCGGCCCTGGCAAAAATCTGCAAAAAAAAAAATCAAGTCCTTCTAACTTAGTTGGTGGGTCAGAGGTATCCATACTTTTCAAAAACTGTCCAGGTAGGGCGGCACCTCTGGCTCAGTGAATACGGCGCCATATGCCGAGGGTAGGGGTGAGGGGGTGGAGGCTGGGGTAGGAGAATCGCCTAAGCTCAGGAGTCAGGGATTGCTGTGAGCTGTGATGCCACAGCACTCTACCAAGGGTGACAAAGTAAGACTCCGTCCCCCCCCCCCAAAAAAAACTCTCCAAGTAATTTTCAAGCACAGTGGAATGAAGAAGCCCCACACCCAGGCTCCATTTCCCACTCTCCTCCTGGGGGTGTGGAGTCTCTGGGGCAGCTGGGCCCTGAAGGGGCAGGTACAGGCTGTGGAGATGAGCCAGGGCAGCCAAGTGTCCCCACGGCTGTGAGCAATGGGGGAACTGCTCACTGGATAGTCACTGAGTCAAGTAGCCAAGGGCACCCAGTGTGGGGCCACCAGGCTCAGGGACCCATGGCCAGGGGACAGTCAAGGCTGCCGGGGTGGAACCACTCCACCGGCTGAGCTCATTACAGCCTGTCCGTGTGCCTCGGGCACCTGTGGGTCCCTGGGGGCTGCAGCCGCACAGCCCTGAGCCTGTCACCCTGCCCCAGGGAACTCTCTCTTCCCAACTCTCCTGCCCTAAAGGCAGATGCCATCCCCACATCGAGGCGCCACGCATTCTAATGAGAAGGGACGCCAAGAAAAAGTATGGAAAAGTCATATCTGATTCTGGGGGCCTAAGACCGGAAGTGTCCCTGCTGGAAACGTGATGAAATGACTGTACCCCACCCGACCCCACCCGACCCCTCCCTACAAAGGCCCCTCCTCCTGATGAGCCGAGACCTCTCCTGGACACGCTGCAGCTCACACTCGTGTTTGCCTGTTCAGGCCTCGTCTTCCCTGGGGGGCCCCGAGCCCCATTAGGGGAGGATTCCTGTCTATTCTGTCCCCTGTAAGATCCCCCTTTTTTAAATGAACAGATTTTACTTTTTAGAGCAGTTTTAAGTTTACAGAAAACTGAGTGGAAGGTTACAGAGGTTTCTCACAAGCCCCTGCCCACAGACAGACAGAGCCTGTTACCAACAAGACCCACAGAGGGCCCCTTTGTTAAACTGATGAGCCCCTAATGACATGTCATGAAAACCCAGAGTCTATAGTCTACATTAGGGCCACTGTAGGTGTTTGCATTCTGTGGGCTTGGAAAAATGTATAATGATAGGACGTGCCCACCATTCTAGGATTTTACAAAGTATTCCCACTGCCCTAAAAATCCTGGCCTTGCACGGTGGCTCAGGCCTGTAATCCCAGCACTCTGGGAGGCCGAGGCAGGAAGATCAATCAAGCTCAGGAGTTCAAGACCACCCTGAGCAAGAGCAAGATCCCGTCTCTACTAAAAATAGAAAAATTAGCCAGGTGTTGTGGACGGCACTTGTAGTCCCAGCTACTCGGGAGGCCGAGGCAGGAGGATCACTTCAGCCCAGGAATTTGAGGTAGCTGTGAACTATGCTGATACCATTGCACTCCAGCCTGGGGCAACAGAGTGAGACTTCCTCTCAAAAAACAAAAACGGGCTCGGCGCCTGTGGCTCAACGGGCTAAGGCGTTAGCCACGTACACCTGAGCTGGCGGGTTCGAATCCAGCCTGGGCCCACCAAACAACAATGACGGCTGCAACCAAGAACTGGCCATGCAATGTGGTGGGCGCCTGTGGTCCCAGCTACTTGGGAGGTGGAGGCAGGAGACTCGCTGGAGCCCAGGAGTTGGAGGTTGCTGTGAGCTGTGATGCCACAGCACTCTATCCAGGGTGACAGCTTGAGGCTCTGTCTCAAAAAAAAAAAAAAAAAATGTCCCCTGTGCTCTGTCTATTCATCCTCTTCCTCCCAACCCTGACAACCACTGACTGTTTTTACCATCACCACAGTTTTGGGGGTTCTGAAGTGCCACAGATTGGAATCAGCACATAGCCTTTCCAACTGGCTTCCTTCACTTAGTAACATGCAGTTAAGTTTCTTCCTTGCTTTCTCACGGTTCAATGACTCATTTCCCTTTACAGCTAAATAATATTCCACTGCCTAGAACATGCCCATTTTTAAACACAGTGTCTGCCCAATTGTAGGTGCTCAATTATTAATCACCAATTCAATCAACTGGCTAACTAAACAATTAATTAATGATATAACTGCACTTCTGCCAAGGTTTTAGGGAGTCTGATTGTCCATATGATAAACTCTAGAATTACCCTTGGTCTAATCCTAAGCAGATGTGCCTCCCCGAGTCTTTGCAGAACCAAATCAAGCTCCAGAATTCTCAGGCTGTAACGAGCTGGAGCTACGCGCTCCAACAAGGCAGCTGCTGAATTTAAATAATATAGAACATTCAGTTCTTCAGTCACGACAGCCACATGTCAAGTTCTTCCTAGCTGCAGGTGGCAGCGGCGGCAGTAATGGACAGCGTGGGCACCTCGATCACCCCAGGCATCGTGGGGGACAGGCTGGTCTTACACAAGTGAGATGGTCAAGGAACTCAGCAGTGGGCACGCAGCTGTCCACCCTGGATTTCCAACCCGCATCAACCCTCTTCCTTCTCTTCCTACCGGCCTTCCAGAACTCCAGGCAGATAATACCCCACCTCCCAGGCAGGGATCATCTACTTTAGCATTTACCTGTATTTTATTTTGACACAGGCTACTAAGACGCTACAGAAATTACAGAGTGCTTCCTTAGGACACTCACGCAACAGGGGTTTCTCCCAAGAACAAGCTTTCTAGTAAGGCTGCTCCTCTTGTCACAGGCCTGTCCCAGGAAGCCTGGAGCCAACTCTTGGTGCTTCATTCCCAGTATGTGGAAATAGTGCTGGTGGGAAGGGAGCTGAGAGGGTGGGAGAGGCCGGACTCCCCAGGGACAGCTGGAAGTGTCCTAGCCGGATCTGGAGAGAGAACCAACCGCCCACCCGTCTACCCGGGGGGAAGGAAGGCCAGCAGGTGAGAAGTGCTTTCAGGGAGACCCTCCACAGGCAGACTGGCTTCTCCAGCAGCCAGGCACCACCGCAGTCTCCACGGGGCCGCAGGGCCTTCAGCCACAGTAATTCACCTTCTTTAAAAATTGTGGCTAGGAACACATAAAAGCTAGCATCTCAACCCTTTGTAACTGTACAGTTCTGTGACATTGAGCGCGTTCACATGGTTATGCAGCTGTGATCGCCCTCCATCTGTAGAACTTTTTCTTTTTTTGTTTTTTTCCTTAGACACAAAGTCTCATTCGTTCGCCCTTGGTAGAGTACGTGGTGGCATCATAGCTCACAGCAACCTCAAACTCTTGGGCTCAAGAGATCCTCTTGCCTCAGCCTCCCAAGTAGCTGGGACTACAGGTGCCCCCCACAACACCCAACTTTTTTTTTTTTTTGAGACAGTCTCACTTTGTCACCCTGGGGAGAGTGCCATGGCGTCACTGCTCATAGCAACCTCAAACTCTTGGGCTCAAGCGATTCTCTTGCCTCAGCCTCCCAAGTAGGTGGGACTACAAGAGCCCATCACAACACCCGGCTATTTTTTTTTTAGAGACAAGGTCTTGCTCTGGCTCAGGTTGGTCTTGAACCTGTGAGCTCAGGGAATCCACCCGCCTGGGCCTCACAAGTGCTAGGATTACAGATGTGAGCCACTGTGCCCAGCCATTAGTTTTTCTGTTTTTAGCACAGAGTCTCCCTCTTGCTCAAGCTGGTCTCAAACTCCTGAGCTCAAGCAATCCACCTGCCTCAGCCTCCCAGAGTGCTAGGATTACAGGCATGAGCCACCATGCCCGTTCTCATCTCTAAAACTGTTTCATCTTCCCAAACTCTACAGCCATTGAACAACCAATTTTCCATTCCCTGCTCCCTTGCACTGGGCCACTGCCCCTCATCTGTGAACTTGAAGACCCTGCACTGCATGTGGGTAGGACCATAGAGTATTTGTCTCTGTGTGACTGACTGACTTCACTTAGCCTCACATCCTTGGGCACGTGTCTGGATTTCCTTCCTCTTTTTACATAGTAACTCACTTTTACAAGGTTGGCCTCAGTGTTCTAATTTAAAAATATACAAGACACCTGGCTACTTGTGAGTTTCTAAGAACTAACTCATAACAGATTTTTGTTACTTTGTTATTTTTTGTTGTTTGTTTGCTTAATGAATGCATAAAAGATGAGTTTCTTAAGTTTATCGACTGACCCTATGCCAAGAATATACACAGCCAGGCAGGAGAAGCTATCAAGTTTGAGATCAGAAGTGATTTCAGAACTATACTGAAGTAGTTTTGACCCTGAAGAGAAAACATTTCCCATGGGAAGCCAGTTTGTCCACTGACAGTCAACATTTGAAACCATGTGCACCTACAAAGATATCTCTGCAATATTGGGGGGTGCACTCTGACCCCCGAGGTTCCCTCCCAGGCTAACATTCCACAGCCTGGAAAAGTCTCTCCACTCAAGATAAAATGAAGGCACCAAAGGTCTTTTTGCAGCTTAAGGCACAGATGCAACAATCAGAATTTTCATCTTGTCTTTTCCTGGCATATTACTCATTTTTTAATGCAATCTCTACATGAAAAATTTAATAATATGAAAGCAAAGAAATGTGAAATATGTTACTCAGCTTTTAAGAAAAATAATGTAAATTTTAAAAGCCTGAATGCTTGGGCAAATATTTATCTGAAATATAAAATGTATACAATGAATCTTAAAGATTGATGAACGCTGATTAAAACCAGATTCCAATATAACAGCTTCATGCATTTTAAAATAACAGATCCTTGACCAAAGCAATGTATTCAAAATGAAAATATACTTACAGAAGACGTCTCAGTACAAAGGATATATGTGCTAGAGAAGTAACAATCATAGCTGCTTATTTTTCCTTTCTCTTTGAATTAATTTCCTTTCTTTTCTTTTCTTTCTTTTTTTTTTCTGAGACAGTCTCAAGCTATCGCCCTGGATAGAGTGCTACGGCATCATAGCTCACAGCCCTTGAATTAATTTCTTATACACTTAGAGTGGCAAATTAGGTTTCAAGACCTGAAATCATTTTTTTAGTACTTTGAATGAGTAAATACCACTGCCCCCCCTTATCCCAGAAGAAAAAAAACAATTCCATAGTCCTAAAGAAAGGTGATTAAAGGAAACCACAGCAGCTCAGCTCTGAGGCTCAGTCCCAACTTGGCCGCAGTAGATAGTGAAGTTGTTATTCTTAGATTTACTAGAAGAGCAGTACCTTCCTTCTGAGCAAACTCGCATGGCTAAAAATGACATCTCCGAGTACAGGCTGCATGCAGCCCCATGAAATAGAGCCCACACACGTGTGCCCCGAGCCCACGTTTCTAGCTTCGACTTCTTGGCTTCGAGAGACACATCGCAAAACTCAAGTCACTGCCCTAGCAGTTGGGGGGTGGGGGGAGATGTGGGGCATCCCCGAGGCCTTAGCTAATTGGGGCGGCTGAACAAGAGTTGGTAGAAACCCACATCCTCCTGAAGGATTCTTCCGGGGAGGGCCATCGCTGCTGTAAGCTGTAACAATTCTATACTGTTCCATTTCTCAAACTTACATCATGTAAGTTCAATTGCTGTAACAATTCTATACTGTTCCATTTCTCAAACTTACATCATGTTTCCTCATTCCTGGACTCAGAGTCACAGAACTCTGGTGTCCCTGATCACTCCCTAATGAAATCACCCTCAGTATCCCACAGCGTGGCCCAGGAACATCTGCTGGCCTGGGCCACGGGCACCACTGCTCGCCACAAACACAACTGCTTCCGTGATTCTCCAATCCAAATCTTTCTGTTCAGAGCCACTGAACAACTCTATTTGGACTATTTCCTTTCTCTTTTATAATTGACAAATTCTCCTGGCAAAAGTCACAATGACTCCCAAACCCTTTTTCCTGCGTTTCCCTTTCTCTGGAGTGTCGCCCCGACCCTCCCTTTTCAAGGGCTTAGGTCACCAGCTACCCACCCCCTCTACTCAGTACTGCTATAAATTCTGTACCCCCGAGAGAAGCGGCCGTGACATCCCCCTGGGTGAATTTCAGACCTTTGGGTGAAGACCATGGCTGCCGACGAGCACCTCACCACACCTGCAACCTGGTGCTGGTCGGTCACTCAGAAGCACTAAAAGTCCCAAGACAATAGGAATTTCTCTGCAGATATAAAACTGTTTTCTTCCCTTGGGACAAGGCATTCTTGGTTTTTAAAAAGCCATAATTTGGGAATTGAAAACACAGGAACACTTGTGTCTCTTTTCTAATTTATGACCACATGGAGGGAATGGGTCCAAAACATTATAACTAAGTTTCAGATGTCTTACATAGACCAGACTAAGAGTTCCTGTTTTTTGCCATTTTTTTTTTTTGAGACAGAGCCTCAAGCTGTCACCCTGGATAGAGTGCTGTGGCATCACAGCAACCTCCAATTCCTGGGCTCAAGCGAGTCTGCGGCCTCTGCCTCCCAAGTAGCTGGGACTACAGGCGTCCGCCACAACGCCTGGCTATTTTTCTGTTTTGCAGTTCAGCCGAGGCCGGGTTTGAACCCGCCACCTTCAGAATATGGGTCCGGGGCCCTACTCGCTGAGCCACAGGTGCCACCTGCGTTACTGTTTTTTAAATTTCTTCAGCTCCCAGAGCAAGATGGAGATGTTTCTATGCACCTGTGCTCCGCTCACAGGAGCGGCCAGAGCCCAACCCACCTGCACCCGGGTGGCCAGTGCCAAAGCGGGAGGGGACTGCTGAGCAACAAAAAGAGAACAACTTGTTTATTAAAGAACGCAGCCACAGAGGAGGAAGAGGGGAAGAAGCCCTTTCCTCCACGATGAATCAGGGTGGCTAACAGATTTTTAAGGCTGGTGACACCAAGGATGTCCTTTGAGTCACTTGTGTTGCAGCAATCTGCACCATAGTCCTCATTTCCTGTGCCAGCCTGTGGAATGAGGCTTTTCTAGAGAACTTAAGGAGATGGTGTCCCACCCCCAGGCCAACCCAGTGTGCTTCTGACAGCACCACCACAGGACCCGAGAGGACGTGCCACAGTAAGCTTGGGACTGTCACAATGTACAGGGAGGGCTTGGGGCTTCCACAGTTCCAGTTCAATTGAAAAGTAAGACAACTGTAACAGACGTTTGAGGGAAAAGGGGCCCAACTGACATCTGTTAAGTTTTAAAACATAGGTGGTGTTTTCTTTAGATAAAACAATTAAGATCTGTGAGTTACATAGCATTTCTTTTTTTTTTTTTGGAGACAGAGCCTCAAGCTGTCATCGTGGATAGAGTGCTGTGGCATCACAGCTCACAGCAACCTCTAATCCCTGGCCTTGAGCGAGTCTCCTGCCTCCACCTCCCAAGTAGCTGGACTACAGGCGCCCGCCACAACGCCGGCCATTTTTTGGTTGCAGTCATCATTGTTGTATGGCGGGCCCGGGCTGGATTCGAACCCGCCAGCTC
>CAUYON010040486.1:0-10918 GCA_963573935.1 Arctocebus calabarensis
CGGGCTAAGGCGCCAGCCACGTACACCTGAGCTGGTGGGTTCGAATCCAGCCCCAGGGCCCGCCAAACAACAATGACGGCTGCAACCAAAAAATGGCCAGGCGTTGTGGTGGGCGCCTGTAGTCCCAGCTACTTGGGAGGCAGAGGCAAGAGACTCACTTGAGCCCAGGAACTGGAGGTTGCTGTGAGCTGTGAGGCCACAGCACTCTACCCAGGGTAACAGCTGAGGCTCTGTCTCAAAAAAAAAAAAAAAGAAAAAAGAAAAAAGAGTTTACAGTCAGGATGTGGGTTAGGCTGTAGTTATCCGAGGCTGTGATGGGCTGGAGTCCATGATGGCTCACTTAGCCTCTCTGCAGCTGCTTGGCTGGCCTAACATGGAACTAGCTTTCCTCAGAGTGAATGATTCCATAAAGCAAAGAAGCCACCAGTCTTTTTATGCTCAAGTATTGGAAGTCACACACGGTTACTTCTGCCACATTCTGTTTTGTGTACAGTAGAAGTCTTTTTTTTACTCTGTGTGGAAGGGAACTGCACAGGGATATGAGTACTGGGAGGTGCGTTGCCTTCCACAATCTCACAGGGCTGTTTGGAGAATTAATGAGTTGATGATTGTGTGTGTGTGTGTGTGTGTGTGTGAGAGAGATTCTCTATTGCCCAGGCTAGATTACCATGGTGTCAGCTTGGTAGTTGCCCAGCTACTTTTTTTTTCTTTCTTTCTTTTTTTTTTTTGTAGAGACAGAGTCTCACTTGATCGCCCTCGGTAGAGTGCCGTGGCGTCACACAGCTCACAGCAACCTCTAACTCCTGGGCTTAGGCGATTCTCTTGCCTCAGCCTCGTGAGTAGCTGGGACTACAGGCACCCGCCACAGCGCCCGGCTGTTTTTCTGTTTTGCAATTTGGCCGAGGCCTGGTTTGAACCTGCCACCTTCGGTATATGAGGCCGGCACCCTACTTAATGAGACAGGCGCCGTCCCTAGTTTTTCTGTTTTCAATATAGATGGTGTCTCACTCTTGCTCAGGCTGGTCTCATACTCCTGAGCTCAAGGGATCCTCCTGCCTCAACCTGAGTGCTGGGATTACAGACATGAGCCACCATCCCTGAACAATGATTATATTTAAAATAGTGCCTGGCACATATTAAGTGCTATGTAAATGTTTTTAGTATTTTGTGCCTCAGTTTCCTGGCTTGCAGTAAATGGATAATGGTGTGCATATCTCAGTGTTGTTGGAAGAATCACAGGAGCTATTTTTTGTGCTGTGTATAGTTCAGTGTCCATTAAATAGCACTGGTTCATAGCTGCTGCTATCTTTGCACATTTGTGCTTTGTTGCAGGCTGTGTGTGCATATGCTGGGTGCAGACTGTACAGTGGAAAGTTGACAGATAAGTTGTCCTTCGTAGTCGTTAGAATTATTAGTTAATACAGATCAGAGTTTCTTGCCTTTTGCGCTGTTGACACTATGGACTCCATCATCATTTGTTGTGGGGGCTATCCTGGGTATTGGGGGATGTTTAAGAGCATCCCTAACCTCTGGATGCCAGTAGCATCTCAGAGACATACAAAAGTTAACACACCTATTCCTCAGTGGGTAGGGCACCAGCCCATATACCGAGGGTTTGAACCTGGCCCCCGCTCAAACTGCAACAAAAAAATAGCTGGGCATTGTGGTGAGCGCCTGTAGTCCCAGCTACTTGGGAGGCTGAGGCAAAAGAATCACCTAAGACCAGGAGTTAGAGGCTGCTGTGAGCTGTAATGCCACAGCACTGTACCAAGGGGGATAAAATGAGACTCTGTCTCTTAAAAAAAAAAAAAGAAATTAACACATCATGAAAATATAACTACATTAGAAATAAAGCTGTTAAAAAAAAAAAGGATGCTCCCTTGAGTCCTAGTCTGGTGCCTGTCAGATCCCTAACACCCAGCTCAGAGCCTGCTGCAAGAGAGGCCTAAGGAAAAATTTTGTCATTGTGTGAATGTCCAGAATGCAGTTCATACCCTAGTAAATATACCCTCTATATAACCTTCAAGAACCCAACTCAAATGTCTTTTCCTCTGGAAACCTTCCCTGATTCTTTTTTTTTTTTTTTTTTTGAGATAGAGCCTCCAGCTGTCACCCTGGATAGACTGTGGTGGCATCACAGCTCACAGCAACCTCCAACTCCTGGGCTCAAGCGAGTCTCCTGCCTCCGCCTCCCAAGTAGCTGGGACTATGGGCGCCTGCCACAACACCTGGCCATTTTTTGGTTGCAGTCGTCGTTGTTTGGCGGGCCCAGGCTGGATTTGAACCCGCCAGCTCAGGTGATTGTGGCTGGTGCCTTAGTGGCTTGAGCCACAGGCGCCGAGCCATCCTTCCCTGATTCTTGCAAGTAACCAGTTGCTCCCTTTCTGCTTTGTGACACTCCTGGGTTTTTCTGTCACAGTACCACAGTACCTGAGGACTGTGCATGTCCAAGTCCATGGGTATTTCCCTTGCCATTTTCTTCCAAGTAGGACTTGGCACCCAGGGAGCTTTAGGAGCCATGCTAAATAAATGAATGAGTGAAAATTACGAGGAGATAATCAACAAGAAACTGGTAGGTGTTTAAATGTCAGGAGAAGTAGTCAGCTCTCTTATTAGAAGCTTGAAGGATGGGCAGTGCCTGTGGCTCAAAGGAGTAGGGCCCTGGCCCCATATACTGGAGGTGGTGGGTTCAAACCCGGCCCTGGCCAAAAACAGCAAAAAAAAAAAAAAGCTTGAAGGATGCTAGGATGATAAGTGGGAAATGTTTTCTGAACAGCTTAATCAGGAACCCACTTCCTCCACCTTATCTCAGAATACACTGTACCTTGAACCAAATAAAAATGTTTTGTTCCTTGCTGTAGAATCCTCCTAATCAGCTAACAAACATTTAAATTATTATTTAATCACAGTAGTCCTTGTTGTCTTTTTTCCTTTTTTTTTTTTTTTTCTAATAGTCTTTTGTTGGGGCCGGTTTGAACCTACCACCTCTGGTATATGGGGCCGGTGCCTTACATCTTGAGCCACAGATGCCGCCCTAGTCATTGTTTTCTTTCTTTTTTTTTTTTTTAAGTTTTTGGCCCGGGCCGGGTTTTTTTTTTTTTTTTTTTTTTTGAGACAGAGCCTCAATCTGTCACCCTGGATAGAGTGCTGTGGCATCACAGCTCACAGCAACCTCCAATTCCTGGGCTCAAGCAAGTCTCTTGCCTCTGCCTCCCAAGTAGCTGGGACCACAGGTGCCCGCCACAATGCCTGGCCATTTTTTGGTTGCTGCCGTCGTCGTTTGGCGGGCCTGGGCTGAATTTGAACCCGCCAGCTCAGGTGTACCTGGCTGGCGCCTTAGCCCCTTGAGCCACAGGTGCCCAGCCTAGGGCCAGGTTTGAACCTGCCACCTCCGGTATATGGGGCTGGCGCCCTACTCCTTGAGCCACAGGCACCACCCTAGTCATTGTTTTCTTAAATCATGTATAACAGTCTGAATTTAGTGTCTGTGACATTCCAGGCAGATCTGAAACAGAGATTACCAGAAAGTCAGCAAATTTTATTCACACTTAGAGAAATCTTATTTTTTTTTTGAATTGTCAGTTACCTAAGGGACAAAGCATGCATTGTGATTTTTCAAATGTCCTTGTTTGGGGAAGATTCCTTTCTGATGTTGTATTTCTTCTCTTATCAGGGGACATCCCCCCCCCACTCCTCCAATAGCTAGTGATCAGAGAGAACAGAGGTAGAAGGTAAATAAACCGAGCGTTGTCTGGGCACAGTGGCTCATGCCTGTAATCCTAGCACTCTGGGAGGCTGAGGCGGGTGGATTGTTTGAGCTCACAAGTTTGAGACCAGCCTGAGCAAGAGTGAGACCCTTGGTTTGACACCTTATAGCTCAAGCAATTAAGGAGCCAGCCACATGCACCAGAGCTAGCAGGTTCAAATCCAGCCCGGGCCTGCCAAATAACAAAGATAACTATAACCAAAAAATAGCCGGGCATTATAGCGGGTGCCTGTAGACCCAGCTACCTGGGAGGCTGAGGCAAGAGAATTGCTTAAGCCCAAGAATCTGAGGTTGCTGTGAACTGTGATGCCATGGCACTCTACCCAGGGTGACATAGTGAGACTCTGTCTCAAAAAAGAAAAAAAAAAAAGAAAATCACTTAAGCCCAAGAATCCGAGGTTACTGTGAGTTGTGACGCCCTGGCACTCTACTGAGGGTGACATAATGAGACTGTGTCTCAAAGATAAATAAATAATAAAAATAAAATAAAAATATGAAAACTGAAGCGAGAGAATTGCTTGAGCCCAAGAGTTGGAGGTTGCTGTGAGCTATGATGCCACTGTACTCTACACAGGGCAACAGCCTGAGATGGTCTCAAAATAAATAAATAAATAAATAATAAACCCATATAACCAGGGTGGTGGGTTCAAACCCAGCCCCGGCCAAACTGCAACAAAAAATAGCCAGTCGTTGTGGTGGGCGCCTATAGTCACAGCTACTCAGGTGGCTGAGGCAAGAGAATCGCCTAAACCCAAGAGCTGGAGGTTGCTATGAGCTGTGATGCCATGGCACTCTACCAAGAGCGACAAAGTGAGACTCTGTCTCAAAAAATTAAAAATAAATAAGTAAGTCTTTATTTAAGTGCCTTCCCCGGAGGATTATGACAGCTGGCTTATTCATTCATTTGTTCATTCAGTTGTTTACTAATTCATTCAACAGACATTTGTGGAACAAACTGTCCCAAGTACTGAAAGGTCAGTGTACTCATGATAGGCCAGGTCCTGGCCCTTGTGGAGCTGGGGTTTGCATGGGGTAGTGGGCTAGCATGCGGGAAGTCCTCAGTCATGGGTGGCTACAGTTAATGTTCCTTCATTTTAACCAATACCTCCTGGGGCCTCTGGGCACATATTAGACCAAGAGAGTAGCCAGTGAAGACTGAAGGGAGTGATAGTGGGATGGAACAAATGAAGTTAAGTTACAGGACACCTGTGTCACTCAGGGTGCTTTTGTTTTTTCTTTTTCTTTTGGAGACAGAGCCTCAAGCACTGGGTAGAGTGCCGCGGCCTCACAGCTCACAGCAACCTCCAACTCCTGGGCTCAAGCGATTCTTCTGCTTTCACCTCCCAAGTAGCTAGGACTGTAGGCACCTGCCATAATGCCTGGCTATTTTTTGGTTGTAGCTGTTTTTTTTTTTTTTTTTTGGCGGGCACAGGCTGGATTCGAATCTGCCAGCTCTGGTGTACGTGGCTGGCGCCTTAGCCGCTTAAGCCACAGGCGACAAGCTGGTGCTTTTGTTTTTTTTTTTATAGACAGACTCTCACTTTGTCACCCTTGATAGAGTGCTGTGGAGTCACAGCTCACAGCAACCTCCAACTCCTGGGCTTAGGCAATTCTCTTACCTCAGCCTCCCGAGTAGCTGGGACCACAGGCGCCTGCCACAACACCCGGCTAATTTTTGATGCAGTTCGGCTGGGGCCGGGTTTGAACCTGCCACCCTCAGTATATAGGGCCAGCGCCCTACTCGCTGAACCACTGGCGCCGCCCTGGTGCTTTTGTTTTTATTTGGTGTTTGCTGCATTAAGGGGTTTGTTTGGAATTAAGGTTTATTATAAACTTGATAATATTTAAACTATATTCTGCAACTGGGTGTATTTTATTTCTACTCATTTTTCTAGTTTCTCTCTCTTTTTTTTTTTTTTTCAAGTAGGCCTGGGGCTGGGTTCAAACCCGCCACCCCTGGTGCGCGGGGCTCTAATCACTGAGCTATAGGCACTCAGCCAGATTTTCTCATTTCTTTGACAAAATGTTTTTCGTATATTTCTCTTTAAGTTGATAACAGAAGACTTTTTTTTTTTTTTTTTGAGACAGAGCCTCAACCTGTCACCCTGGAGAGAGTGCCGTGGCATCACAGCTCACAGCAACCTCCAATTCCTGGGCTCAAGTGAGTCTCTTGCCTCTGCCTCCCAAGTAGCTGGGACCACAGGCGCCCGCCACAACGCCCGGCCATTTTTTGGTTGCAGCCATCATTGTTGTTTGGCGGGACTGGGCTGGATTCGAACCTGCCAGCTCTGGTGTATGTGGCTGGCGCCTTAGCCCACTGAGCCACAGGCGCCGAGCCCAGAAGACCTTTTTTTTTTTTTTTTTTGAGACAGAGCCTCAAGCTGTCACCCTGGATAGAGTGATGTGGCATCACAGCTCACAGCAACCTCCAATTCCTGGGCTCAAGCGAGTCTCCTGCCTCCGCCTCCCAAGTAGCTGGGACTACGGGCGCCCGCCACAATGCCCGGCCATTTTTTGGTTGTAGCCGGCATTGTTTGGTGGGCCTGGGCTGGATTCGAACCCGCCAGCTCAGGTGTACGTGACTGGCACCTTAGCACATTGAGCCACAGGCGCTGAGCCTCTTTTTTTTTTTTTTTAATTAATGATTTTTATTTTATTATTATTATTTAATTTTTTTTTTTTTGAGACAGAGTCACAAACTGTCACCCTGGGTAGAGTGCCGTGGCTTCACAGCTTACAGCAACCTCCAACTCCTGGACTCCAGCGAGTCTCCTTCCTCTGCCTCCCAAGTAGCTGGGACTACAGGCTTCCACCACAAAGCCCGGCTATTTTTTGGTTGCAGCTGTCATTGTTGTTTGGTGGGCCCAGGCTGGATTCGAACCCTCCAGCTCAGGTGTGTGTGGCTGGCACCTTAGCTGTTTGAGCCATCGCTAAGGCACCAAGCCTATTATTATTTTTTATTTGTTTTTTGAGACACATTCTCAAGCTGTTGCCCTGGGTAGAGTTCTGAGGTGTCATAGCTCACAGCAACCTCAAACTCTTGGGCTTAAGCAATTCTCTTGCCTCAGCCTCCGAAGTAGCTGGGACTATAGGTGCCAGCCACAATGCCCAGCTGTTTTTTGGTTGTAGTTGTCATTGTTGTTTGACAGACTCAGGCTGGGTTTGAACCCGCCAGCCCCGGTGTATGTGACCAGCACCCTAGCTGCTGATCTACAGGTGCTGAGCCCTTAAGTTTCTTTCTTTCTTTCTTTTTTATTTTTTTGTGGTTTTTTTTTTTGAGACAGAGTCTAAAGCTGTCACTTTGGATAGAGAGCTGTGGCATCACAGGTCACAAGAACCTCCAATTCCTGGGCTCGAGCGAGTCTCCTGTCTCCGCCTCCCAAGTAGCTAGGACTACAGGCGCCGCCACAACGTCCGGCTGTTTTTTTCATTGCAGCCGTCATTGTTGTTTGTCGGCCCGGGCTGGATTCGAACCCGCCAGCTCAGGTGTACGTGGCTGGCGCCTTAGCCCGTTGAACCACAGGTGCCAAGCCTAGGTTTCTTTTTTAAATTGAAGCGAAATTCATGTTCCATGAAAGTAATCATTTTAAAATAACAATTTGTTGACATTTAGTTCATTCACAATGTTGTGCAACTACCACCTCTGTCTCATTTCAAAACATTTGCACCCCAGAGGAGACCTGAAAGTGTGATGAAGTTGCTCCCCATCCCCCCAGCTCTCACCAGGGCTCTCTTGGTTGGAGTCTCAGAGAGGCCCACAGTATCCTCCATGGCAAGAAAGGGGGTGCAGGCTGAGGTGTGATGGGTGGGGAGGTATGGTGCAGGCCCAGTGAGGACTGAATGTGACAAGGCTTGGAATCCATGAGTAGAACCTCATGTAGGGAGGAAGGGTTCTGCTGCATTGGCACTGCCAGATGCTGGTGTATGATTCCCAAGGTCTTTTGTGTTCTGGGTACATTGTAGAGATGGCTCAGCAGCTTTTATCTCTGTCACTGAGGGCTGCATAGATTGGATTGGAAGGGGTAAGGTGAGCTGTGGAGAGAAACTTGACAGCCGTAGTATTAAATGACCTATGATGTGATCAACGGTGGGCCCTAAAATCAGGTGGCAGATAGGGAGGGCTTGGAAGAAGACGTGCTGGGCTGGGTGGCATAGAATGGCTGGATTTCCATCTGGGCCAAAGTGAGGATTGAGGCACAGTGCAGATACACAGAGGAGGACTTGGGCAGGGGGCAGGGCTTGGGATACATATGGAGGACCTCAGGTGCCAGGCGAAGGTGTTGGGTTTGTTGAGACTTGATGGACATGGTTGGGTTCATAGCTACTTGTTTATTCAATACACATTTTCTAAGTCCTCCCATGTGCCAGACTGTGGCAAGGCTAGGGATGAGCAAGGACCTGTCAATGTAGAAGCAGATATGGACTCAGAGACCACGTTCATAGGTATAGGGCTCTTGGGGCTCCTCACATGTCCCCTGGTGCAAAGGATAGCCTCTTGACCACCTGACCTGAAGAAACATGGGGACAACAGCTGTGCTTGAGTAGAGGGCTTCTCCGAGCTCTACCCTGTGTTGGTATGGGTGCTGGTGACTGTAGATCGGGTGGAGGAGACACTTGAGTGTCCGTGTGTATTAGCTTCCTAGGGCTGCACTAGCAAAGTATTAGAAAGCATGTTATGGGGTGATGCCTGTGGCTCAAGGAGTAGGGTGCCAGCCCCATATATCGGGGGTAGTAGATTCAAACCTGGCTCCAGCCAAAACTGTAAAAAAATAAAAGCATGTTAGAAGGCCAGATATGTGCTGCCTTCAAGTTCTGGAGGATAGAAGTCTGAAATCAAGGTGGCAGGGTGGTTTTCCCTCTGATAACTGTAGGGGCTTCTTGCAGCTGCTGGTGGCCCTGGATGTCCCTGGCTTGTATTACATCACCCTAGTCTTCCCATGACCACCTTCTTGTGTCTTCATTATCTTCCTTTTGTGTGTGTGTCTGTCTGTGTCCAAATTTCTCCTTTTTATGGAGATACCAACCTTGTTGGATTAGGGCTCCCTAGTTTAACTTGATTACCTATGTGAAGATCCTACTTACCAGTGAGGTTAGGAGCTCAACCTGGCTTTTCAGTGGGACACAATTCAACCTGTAACACTGTGGGAGGACAAAAGTGGCCCTGGTCTCTGTCTAGGAATAGGAAGTTGAGGCCAGGGCTAATTTTAAAGGTGGAGTAGCCAGTCGAGGTGGCTTGCGCCTGTAATCCTAGGATCCTAGGGAGGCTGAGGCGGGTGGGTTGCCCTTAGTCACAGATTCGAGACCAGCCTGAGCAGGAGCAAGACTCCATCTCTAAAAATAGCCATTGTAGCAGGCACCTGTAGTCCCAGAAGCTTGGGAGGCTGAGGCAAGAGAATCTCTTGAGCCCAAGAGTTGGAGGTTACTGTACACTATGACGTAACGGTACTCTACAGAGGGTGACAGAGTGAGACTCTGTCTCAAAAAAAAAAAAAAGAAAAATGGTGCCACACCTGTGCCTCATCCAGTAGGGCGCCGGCCCCATATACTGAAGGTTGCGGGTTCAAACCTGGCCTTGGCTGAACCACAAAACAGAAAAATAGCCAGGCGTGGCTGGTGCCTGTAGTCCCAGCTACTCGAGAGGCTGAGGGCAAGAGAATTGCCTAAGCCCAGGAGTTGGAGGTTGCTGTGAGCGGTGTGTGGCCACGGCACTCTACCGAGGGCAATAAAGTGACTCTGTCTCTACAAAGAAAAAAAAAGAAGAAGAAACAGATGTTTCAGAGTTGGGAAGGGATGTCAGGAGAGTAGACAGTTAATCACATCAGAATTGGGACACAGCAAAAGATCTCAGAGTTGGAGTACTAGGCCTTTTCCCATTCCCTTCGAGGCCTCATGATTAAGACGGCAAATGTCCCCTGCCCTCTGTGGGTCTGGTGTTAGCACAGCACTAGAGAGAGAGCAGGGAATTCAACAGTGTCCCATCGTCCCAAGGTACATAGCCTGGCGTGAAATGAGGGACAGCATGGGAGCAGGCGGGACATGCTGACAGTGGAAACCCTGGGGAGCCCTTGGGGCCTGACCACTTGGCCCCCTGCAGGTTCATGGGCGGGGGTGGTGAGAGCTGCAGTCTCATCGCAGAAGGCCTCAGCACCGCCTTGCAGCTGTTTGATGATTTCAAGAAGATGCGGGAGCAAATGTAAGTGCTTCCTCTGTCTGGGGCTGTGTCCCTCTGTTCCCACCTGTCTGTTAGCACTTTGCCTGTGGAGCGACCCCCCCCTTATACCTCACAATATAGGTGTGGTGGGCTCTGTATCCCTGAGAACTCTGAGCTGGGAGACCAAAAGTGTGTCCTCAGGTGAGGCTGGCCCAATGCCTAGTCTCAGTGCCCTCACTTCTACTCACTCTGGGCCTGTCTCCTGCTGCTCCTACCTGCTGGGCGACTGAGAGTGAGTCTTGGAACCTCTTATAGCCTCTATATATTTGGCTTGAAGTGGGGGTGTCACTCCTGACCCCACTGGGGGGACAGAGTGCTTGCACCTTTGCTGTGCTGCATGCTGCCTCTCGTTCTCTCTTGGAAGCCCTGTTGTGCTTGCATCATATCATTTCTTTCTTTTTTTTTTCTGAGACAGTCTCACTTTGTTGCCCTGGGTAGAGTGCTGTGGTGACACAGCTCACAGCAACCTCAAACTCATGGGCTTAAGCGATTTTCTTTTCTTTTCTTTTCTTTTTTAAATTTTTTTGTAGAGACAGAGCCTCATTTTATCACCCTTCGTAGAGTGCCGTGGCGTCACACAGCTCACAGCAATCTCCAACTCCTGGGCTTAGGCAATTCTCTTGCCTCAGCCTCCCAGGTAGCTAGGATTACAGGTGCCCACCACATCACGCAGCTATTTTTAGAGACGAGGTCTCTCTGGCTCAGGCTGATCTTGAACCTGTGAGCTTAGGCAATTCACCTGCCTCAGCCTCCCAGAGTGCTAGGATTACAGGCATGAGCCACTATGCCTGGCCCATATCATTTCTTTCTTTTTTTTTTTTTTTTTGAGACAGAGCCTCAAGCTGTCGCCCTGGGTAGAGTGCTGTGGCATCACAGCTCACAGCAACCTCCAATTCCTGGGCTCAAGCGAGTCTCTTGCCTCTGCCTCCCAAGTAGCTGGG
>CAUYON010040490.1:0-34754 GCA_963573935.1 Arctocebus calabarensis
TAGTTACAAGAGCCTGGCCTTACCTGTAAAGACACATATAAAACAAAAGTAAAGGGATAGAAAAAAAATACTCTACACAAATGGATTTGAATAACCAAGCAGGAGTAGCTATAATTATAACAGACAAATCAGAATTCAAATCAAAAACATAAAAAACTCCAAAAGGTATTATATAATAATAAAGGAATCAATTCACCCATAGGATATAACAGTCCTAAATATATTGGCTGATATCCATGTGTGTGTGTGTGTGTGTATATATATATATATATATATATGCCTCCAACATGGAAGCACCTAGATCTATAAAACAAATATGACTAGATCCAAAGAAAGATATACACAGCAAACTGTGATATTGGGGGACTTCAATACCCCACTCACAACACTAGAAAGATCACCAAAACAGAAAACCAACAAAGAAACATAGAATTAAATTACACTTTTGACTTAATGAACCTAACAGATTGTTACAGAACACTGTACCCAACAACTACGGAATATACATTCTTTTCATCAGGACATGGAATATTCTCTAAGACTGATCATATATTAGGCCACAAACAGTCTTAATAAATTTTTAAAAGTTAATTATATAAAGTATCTTCTCAGACCACAGTGGAATAAAGCTAGAAATCAATACCAGCAAGAACTTAAGAAACTATATAAACACACAGAAATTAAACAATATGCTCCTGAATGATCAAGTCAACAGATAAATTAAGATGGAAATTACAATGTTTGTAAACAAATGAAAATGAAAACATAACATTGAAAAACCTGTGGGACACGGAAAAAAGCAGTGTTAAGAGGGAAGTTTGTAGCATTAAATGCCTACTTTAATAAAGTGGAAATATCACAAGTTAATAAACGAATATTGCACCTCAAAGAACTAGAAAAACAAGAATAAAGCAAACCCCAAGTTAACAGAAGAAAAGACATAAAGACTAGAGCAGAAATAAATAAAATAGCACACAAAAATCAATACAAAGTTGACAGAAGAAAAGACATAAAGATTAGAGTAGAACTAAATGAAATAGCACCCAAAAATCAATACAAAGTATGAAAGAAAAAAAATGGTATTTTAAAAAGATGAAGAAAACCGATAAACCACTAGCTAGACCAACAAAGAAAAGAAAGGAACCAAACAAAATGAAAAATGAAAAGCAAACATTATAACTAACAGCGCAGAAATACAAAGATTACCAGAGACTATTATGAACAACTATGTATTCATAAACCAGGAAGCCCACAGGAAAGACATAAGTGCCGGAAACAAACAAGCTTCCAAGATTGGACCAAAAGGAAAAAAACTCCTGAACAGCCTGATAATGAGTAGTGAGGCTGAATCAGTAATAAATTCCCAAGGAAAGAAACCCCAGAACCAAATGGATTCATAATCCAATTCTACCAAATATATAAGAGCAAATACCAATCTTCCTAAAACTGTTCCCAAAAAGTGAAGAGGAAGGAATGCTCCCTAACTCATTCTGTGAGGACCGTATCACCCTATACCCAAAGCAGAAAAAGACATAACAACAACAAAATCTACAAACCAATATCTCTGATGAATGAACATAGATGCAAAAATCCTCAACAAAATACTAGCAAGCTAAATCCAATAGCACAGCAGAAAGACAATACGGCTGGATATAAGGCTCATGCCTGTAATTCAATTTTGGGAGGCTGAGATGAGAAGATTGCTTGAGGCCAGAAGTTCAAGAACAGCCTGGACAATATAGTGAAACCTTATCTCTACACGCCCCCCCAAAAAACCATATATATAAACACACATTACACATACATACATATGCATATATATACATGTGTATATATATTTTAGCCAGGCATGGTATTACACAGTGGTAGTCCCAGCTACACAAAAGTCTAAGGCAGGAGGACTGCTTGAGCCCAGGAGTTTGAAGCTATAGTGAGCATGATGACACCACTGTACTCCAACCTGGATGACCCTGTATAATTAACCAGTTAATTAATTAATAAGAAAATAAATAAGCTAATAAACAAACAAATAACCATAATCAAGTAAATTTTATACCAGGGATGCAAGAATGGTTCAATATACACACACCAATAAATGTGACAAATCGCAGAACCAGCATTAAGATCATCAACGAACTAACACAGAAGAAATGTAACTCAAAATAATAAAGATAATATATGACAAACTCATAGCCATCCTTATACTTAACAGGGAAAAGTTGAAAGTGTTTCTTCAAAGAATTAGAACAAGATAAGGTGCTCACTGTCACTGCTCTAATTTCACTTAGTTCTAGTCTGAGGCAGGGCAATCAAGCAAGACAAAAAAAGAAAAACTAATTTGGAAAACAGGAATTCAAATTATCTCTGTTCACTGATAATATGATATTTTAACTTAAAAACTCTAAAGAGTCCACCAAAAACCTCTTAGATTTGATAAATGAATTCAGTGAATTTCAAGATACAAAAATCAAAGTATGAAAATCAGTAGCACTTCTATACTCCAATAATGATCTGGCCAAGAACAAAATCAAGAAAGCCCACTTACAATAGCTACTCTGGAAAAAAAAAAATGCCTAGGAATATATTCAACCAAAGAAGTGAAAGATTTCTATGAGAAAAGCTGAAAAACACTGATGAAAGAAATTGTAGACACACAAATATATGTTCATAGATTGAAAGAATCAATATTGCTAGAATGACCATACTTCCCAAAGCAATCTACAGATTCAATGCAATCTCCATCAAAATACCAAAATCATTTTTTCTCAGAGTTAAAAAAAAATTGTAAAGTTCATATGGAACCAAAAAGAATTCAAATAGCCAAAGTAAGTCTAACCAAAAAGAACACATCTAGGGGCATCACCATGCTTGACTTCAAATTCTTCAAGTTATACTACAAGGCTATAGCAATCAAAATAGCATGTATAAAAATAAATGGATCAATGGAACAGAACAGGGAGCCCAGAAATTAAGACACATACTTACTGTCAATTGATCTTTCACAAAGTCAACAAGAACATCTGTTGAGGAAAGGACATTGTGCTGGAAAAATTGGATTACCATATGCTGAAGAATGAAACTGGATCACTCTCTCTCAGCATATACAGAAATCAACTCAAGATGCATCAACATAAAACCTGAAACTATAAAAATACTATAAGAAAACCTAAGGAAAACTCTTATGGACATCAGTCTAGGCAAAGTACACATGACTAAAACAAACAAAAAAAAAAAACACAGGAAACAAAAACAAAAATAAACAAATAAGACGTAATTAAACTACAAAGCTCCTTTACAGCAAAAGAAGTAATGAACAAACAACCTGCAAGATGGGAGAAAATATTTACAAACTATATACATGACGAAGATTAATGTCTAGAATTTAAAAAGAAATCAAACAACTCAAAACACATACACACACATAATACCATTTAAAAGTGGACTGAGAATATGAATAAGCATTTTTCAAAAGAAGACAAATGGCCAACAAGCATATGAAAAAAAAATATTCATCATTAGTCATCAGAGAAATGCAAATTAAAACCACAGTAATATATCATCTTTACCAACCAGAATGGCTATTCCTAAAAAAAAAAAAAAATCTGTTGTCAAGGATAGAGATAAAAGAGAACTTTTATACACCATTGGTGGGAATGTAAATTACTGTAACCTCTATGGAAAACAGTATGAAAATTTCTCAGAGAACTAAAAATAGAACAATCTAGTAACCCAATTCTGGATATCTACCAAGGGAAATAAATCATTCTATCAAAAAGATGCCCACACTTGTTTGCTTATTGCAGCCCTATTTATGACAGCAAGGATGTAGAATCAATCTGCGTGTTCATCAGTGGGGTACTGGGCAAACAAAATGTGATGTATACACACAAGGATTACTATTAAGCCATAAAAAAGAATGAAATCATGTCTTGGAGACCATTTTGTGAGAAAACTCAGACATAGAATGATAAATGCTACATAATCTCACTTACCCATGGTAGCTACATAAGCTTGGAATGACAGACAATGAAGACTCAGAAGGGTAAGGGGTGGAGATGAGGGTGGATGATGAGAAATTACCTAATGGGTACAATGCACATCATTCCAGTGATGGAAACACTAAAAAGCCCTGACTTCACCACAATACAATATACAAATGTAATAAAATTACACTTGTAACCAGTAAATTTGTAGAAATTTTAAAAAATTAAATAAAAATAGAAAGAGTAACTGAGTAACCTTGACCATGGGCACAAGTTAAGACACCCCTTCGATATGGCCAGCATACTTGAGGAATGGGTTTTATCATTAGCAAGGGTTCAGACTGACTATGTGTGTGCATGAGTGAGTGTATGCACAAGAGCATGCACATATGTGTGCAAGCGTGTGTGTGTGTACCAGTGTGTAACAAGTTATAAGTGAGTAATCAAATCTCAGTCCATCGTGTGCTGCTGTAACAGAGTATCACAGAAGCAGTAATTTATAAGGAACAGAGATTTATTTCCGGTAGTCCTGTGGGAATCCAAGGGCAAGGGACCTGCATCTGGTGAGGGCCTTCTTGCTGTTATCATTCCGTGGCAAAAGGCAGATAGGTAAGAGAGTACAAAAGAGCAAGAGATAATAGGAGAGGGCCAGACTCACATATAAAACAAATCTGCTCTTAGAATAACAAGCCCACTCCTGAGATAATGACATTCACCCATTCAGAACCTAATCACCTCTTAAAGCGCCCACCTCCCAACATTGTTGCATTGGAGATTAAGTTTCTAACATAGGAACTTTGGAGGACACAATCAAACCACAGCCAAACCAAATTCTCTGAGCTTCACAGGCTTCTTCTCTGATCCAAACTCTTCTTCCCGTTTTTATCTTTGCCTGCGCCCTTGCTCCAAGATACTTAATAGAACAGGCACTGGTGTCAGAGTGCTGGGCTCTAACCCTGTCTCTACCACATAGCACTGTGACTTTAGGCAGTCACTTAACTTTTCTGTGCCTCAATATGCAGGTATTAATGTTAATATGACCTTATTCACATTAACCTACTCTGAAGACTCCAGGGCATTCAGGTAACATAAACAAGGAAAAATGGTCAGTGCTGTATTATAGGTACCCAAATCACTTTCTCCATGAACTGATCGCTCCCATCCCCTACTCTTCCCACGCACCCTTTCTTAGATAGTCTGTGCTAAGGATCCCTGCTGAGTGGGCCACAGTGAGCAGGGCAGTTTCGCCCACCTGCTTAGCCACAGCTGAATCAACCAAGAGTGGACACCTGACCCAAGCATCATATTCTCTTCTCAATTCTCAATTGAGATTGAGAGAGTTGCGTCAGTGCTTGAAGTGATATAAAGCTACAATCAGATCAAGTATGTACAAAGAAGAGCCATTTTGCAAAATGTAGACAAAGGTGTGGGCACAGAGAGAAGCAACGCTGTGGGACCACGTAGCCAATGAACAGGAAGCCTGGCTGTACTTCTCACCCTTGGCTCAGCGATGTACTTCTATGTCCTAATAACATCCCTCCTCTCAGGTGCCAGGTGTGCTGGAGTGGCTTTCTGACCCTTGGCATCAAACAGACCTAACTAAAGCACTAACTGCTCTCCATGGGAGTTTAGCTTGGTCAGCTGCCTCTCCAAGTATCTTTCTTGCATAGGGTGTGGCCACAGACAAGACCAGAAACAATTATGAATTGTGCTGCTATAAACATTCAAATACAAGTGTCTTTTTTTATAAAATGTCTTTTATATTCCTTTGGGCAAATACCTAATAATAGACTTGCTGGATCAAAATATAGGTCTACTTTTAATGCTTTAATACATATCTCCATAATACTATTCGTAGAGGTTGTCCTAGTTTGCAGTCCCACCAGCAGTGAATGAGTATTCCTTTCACTCCACATCCATGCCAGCATCTGTTTCTTTGGGGCTTTTCAATATAAGCCGTTTTCACTGGTATTGGAAAATATTTCATTTGGGTTTTGATTTGCATTTCCCTGATGATTAGAGAGGCTGATTCTTTTTTCATGTGTTTGTTAGCCATTAGGCTATCTTCTTTTGAAAAGTTCTGTTCATGTCTCTTGCCCACTTTATAATGAGGTTGTTAGAATTTTTTCTTGCTTATTTGAGTTCTTTGTAGATTCTGGTTACCAGCCCTTTATCGGAGGGATAGAAGGCAAAAACTTTCTCCCATTCTGTAGTTTGTCTATTTGTTCTGTTGATTGAGTCCTTGGCTGTACAGAAAAGTTTTAATTTGATCAGGTCTCTTTTATTTATTTTTGTTGTTGCAGTGATTGACCTTGGGGTTGTCTTCAAAAATTCTTTCTCTAGGGCAATATCGAATATCTGTTATAGTTTTTCCAACACTTTATTTTAGAAGTATTATAGTTTTGTGCCTTAAGTTGAAGACTTTTAGCCATTATGAATTAATATTTGTGAGTGGTTAAGGTGTGAATCCTGCTTCAGTCTTTTTTTTTTCCACTAGCACCATTTATTCAATAGGGATTCATTTCCCCTGTGTATGTTTTTGTATGCTTTGTCAAAGATCCGATGGGAATATGAGGATAGTTTCACCTCTGGGTTCTCTGTTCTAATCCATAGGTCTATATTTCTATTTTTGTGCCAGTACCATGCTGTTTTGGTTACCTTGTAGTATAGCTTGAAGTCAGGTAAAGTGGTGCCTCCCAATTTGTTCTTATTACATAAGGTTGTGTTGGTTATTTGAGGTCTTTTCTGATTCCACACAAAGCATAGAACTGGTTTTTCTAGGTCTGTGAAAAATGGCATTGTTATTTTAACGGGATCACATTGAATCTGTAATTACCTTGCGTAGTATATACATTTTAACTGTGTTGATTTTGCTGAACCCATAAGCATGATAAGTTTTTCCATCTGTTTATATCCTCTGCAATTTTCTCCATATTTCAGAGTTCTCCCTATAGAGGTCTGTACCTCCTTTGTTAAATATATACCTAGGTGTTTTATTTTCTTTGTTGCTACTATGAAAGGAATTGAGCCTTTGATTTGATTCTCAGCTTGACTGCTGTTGGCAGATATGAAAGCTACTGATTTGTGTACACTGATTTTGTAACCTAAGACTTTGTTGAATTTATTTCTCAATTCTAAGAGTCTCTAGGCCGAATAGTTGCGGTTTTCTAGATATAAGATCATATCATTGGCAAAGAGCAATAATTTGATCTCTGATTAGTATTTTAAAGTTATCTTTTAATTACCTGTTTAAAGTGAATTAAAAATACCTATGAAAAATTACATTTCGGAATTCTCATCCTTATTTATTTTTATTAAATCATAATTGTGTTCATTAATGCACTTATGGGCTACAACATGCTGATTCTATATACAATTTGGAATGCTTACATCAAACTGGTTAACATAGACTTCACCTCACTTAATTATTTGTGTTAAGACATTTATACTCCACTCTTAATAGATTTGACATGTACCCTTGCACTGTGCATAATAGGTGAGGTCCCGCCAATTACCCTCCCTCCAGCCCACCTCCTCCCTACCCTCTCTTCCTCTTCCCTCCTTCATTCTGGGCTATAGCTGTGTTTTATCATTTGTATGAAAATGTGGGTGACTATATATTGGTTTCATAATAGCACTGAGTACGCTGGATACTTTTTATTCCATTACTAAGAAAAATAGGTTCTACTCTGTAAATATAAAAGATGTTCTACTCATAATAGTACTGAGTATGCTGGATACTTTTTATTCCATTCTTGAGATACTTTACTAAGAAAAATATGTTCTACTCATGTAAATATAAAAGATATAAAGTCTCCATCTTTTTCCAGTAAGATTAGCCCATGTCACAAAATCCCAGAATTCTCATCCTTTACCTATATTTAGCTCTAAGCTAAAAAATATTATCTACTACTGAGAAAAAATATAAAGAGAATTGAAAGGACACATTGTTCCTATTTTGGCTGATTCAGGTAACATTCAGAACTGTTACTAGAAATAATGAGATTCCTTCAAAGGCCACGCCCAGCTGGTCTCCTTACCATCTCCACGTATGCGGAGGGGTACATGTGTGCATTTATTGTACCGCTCTCCTTACCATCTCCACATGTACTACGGGTACTTGTGTGAATGGGTATGTGAGTGTGCATGTGTCTGAGTGTGTATCTGTGTGTGATATGTACATGTGTGTGAATGTGTGTATATGTGTGGGGACGTGTGTACATGTGTGTACATGTACACAGCAAGTTGTATGAGAGCAATCACATGCTCTTTGCTGCATAGGCTCCTTCTCTCATCTAGAATTCTCTTTTTGGTTCATTCTTGCCTTTCCTAGTGCAAGACGCAAAACAGAACAGCCTCGGCGTCAGAGTGCTGGGTTCTGATCCTAACTCTACCTATGACTTAGGCAATTGCTTTAACCTTTCTGTGCCTTAATTTTCTCATCTGTAAAAGGGGTATTATGGTATAGCACTATCATAATTTTGTAAAAACTAAATAGTAGATATAAAACTATTAGAACTATTCTTAATACTGAATAAATACTAAAAAATGCCTAGTGCTATTAGGCTGAATCTTATCCCCTATAAAAACATTTCTTCTTACATTAAATTCTAGATCTACTCCTCAATTTCAAGTTGAAACAGTTCTGCTTATTGACAAAGCCCTGACTCATCACGCCAGAGTATAATCGAGGATTTGGGGGCAGTAAGCTTTGCTGTAAGGATCTTCTCACCCCTATGTAAGCATCTCAGGGGCATCTCGCTTTTAAGATTCATATCCTCACCTCTACCTCCTGCAGGCTGCAGAATTGCAGATTATCTCCCTTTTTTTCTTAAGAGTTCCTTCTTCTCTACTCCTAACTCCCACACAAACACAAGTTTCTTCACATTGTCATCACTCTGGAGATCCTTGCCTCAGCTAGAAAAACTTCACCTGCGTCTACCAGGAATAAGTGAGCACTTTTAAAATCTTTGTCTGGATTACACAATCTTCTCAAGTACCTCCTCTATTTTGTTATCCCTACAAAGATGGTCTTGTTTCCATTTGATACCTATTATCTTAGGTCATGCTTCCATCCATGCAGTTATTAGGGAAATATAAAGAAGCTGCATCATGTACAGGAAGGTATTGCTCAGGGAGCAGTGACAATTTCAGTGTGACTAAGACAGCATTTGTGGGAGGGAAGATGGAGAAAAGCTGAAGATGGCTAAAAGCACTTGAGGTGAGGCCAAGGCGTTTAACCTCTATCTGATTGTCCATAAGGAAACATTGAACCATTGTAAGCAGGATAGAATCATCAAGATTATACAATCTTCTCTCATCTGTAAAAGGGTAGTATGACATGATACCTGTATCGTAATATCACTCTCGTCATAGCAGGATTAAGGACTGGTATAGGGGAGAGAGTGCACAGACGCAGGAGGCTAAGACCACTGAGAGTGAGAAGAAGTAGCTTCTGAGATGCAAAAGAGGGGACAGTTTGAGGACTTAGATACATTCGACAGGACTTGAATTTTGAGACTTTTGAAGGTGGCGAGAGGGAAGAATGAATCTAAGATTACTCTGAAGCTTTTAGATGCAACCAGAATAAATAAAGCACGCCTTTAACTAAAGCAGGCAATATAGTAGAAAGACAGATGGTGCAGAAACAGGTTCAGTTTGCACATGTTCATCTGAGATGTTCACTGGCATCCAAGTCCACATGTCTCCTGGGCACTTTGAAGTTCATATGACACTCAAAAGAGAATGATCTGGAGACTCAGACTGGTATAGTATACCAACATGGATATTGGCATAAAGACAGAAGCTGGAAGCCCTAGTGGTGATGAAGCCAACCAAACAAATGAATCCAATACAGTAAGTAGCCCTAAAAAGAGAGAGAGAGGGAGAGCCAAAGATGGAAGCCTTAAAGACACCAGCATTTAATAAATGGGCAGAGGAAGATGGAAAGTGAAAGGGAATACGTGTATCAGAATGGCTGGAAAACAACCAGGAGATTGCTGAATTAGGGCATTTGGACTCCCTCCAAAATTGTTTAATTTCAACATTAGTTTGTGACTGATGGTGTCTGATAATTTGAGACACTAGAATACATGTGTATATGTGTGCAGAGAATGTCACAGAGCAGAAGCTGAAGCTGCATATACACCTCTTGCAATGTCAAGCAGGTCTCAGCCCAGGAAATCAGTGAGCTGAAGGTAGATCAGTAATTAAATGCGTTGATGTTGACTTCTTGTCCTCAGAGCCAAGAATCCCAATAGTAAGGGGTAAAAGCTACCTCTTAAAAATAATTCTGGGTGGTACACCAGATGGACAAGGAACTCACTCAGGGAGACAAGGTGGGGTGCCAAAAACGGTGTTCATGTTTAATACAAAATGGAGACATGTGTATAAAAACAAGAAAAAGTGGAGCTGGAATTCACCAAGAGCAAATCAAACGAAAGAACTCAACAATCTAGAGACCAATAAGAAATTGACAGCATGGCTCCAATAAAAACATCCCTAACACCCGTGGGCAGGGGAGTTCTTCTTCACATCTTGGTGGCAATGACTGAAGGTAATACCAGCTGGAACAATTTCAAAATCAATGATGATAAAAGTCACACAAGAGGATCAGTGTTAATTATGGAAACTAGAAAATAAATCACAATAGTGTTACAATGATACACCACTAATGTGAAAGACTTCTAATGGTCCAATAAACTTGTCTAATTCCCCCTAAGAACTATGAAGTGAGAAATTACCAATATAAATAGTATATATACAGTAGAACCTCCATAGTTGGCCACCTCCCTACACTAACCACCTCCTTAATTTGAGCTAATTTTCATAGACTGGATATGCACCAAAGGGACATATCAGTAGTGTAGGCCTAGTTCCTTGTGTTGACAGTCCTTTGAGTAGTCAACTTACAGAGGTTCTACTGTATATGTTTATAGTTTTATATAAATATATATGTATATATAAGGTCCATTCATTCAACAAAATTGAGTCATCTGAGGGACTAAACACCACAAGTAAGACAGTGTGTTCTGTGAAGGCACAAAGCATGTTTGTGCATCCAAGAACAGTCTCTACTTTAATCTCATGGACAGTTCTCTATTCCTAGTTCTTGACACTAAAGATTTAACCAAAAAGCAAGTATGTGTGATTATATAGAGAGAGAGGTAGAAGGAAGTGTAATTGTTGGCTGAAATGTCAATTTGATAAATAATTGGACGCTACATAAAAAAGAGAGAACATTGATTAAAACACTCTGCTCCACCTTGAATACACTAAACAATGTAAGCGATTGCTATTCCTAAAGTTATATAGCGTATTCAGCTTAGCAACTCTTCCAAAAATAGGGGTCTTAGGAAATCCTGAAGCCTTCAGATATATTTGTAACTAGCCCAAGAGCTAGCTCCAGGTTTAGTTTCAACCTTCCTATAATTTTTAACTATTTTTTTAATTTTTTATATTTTTTAATTTTTTAACTATGATCCAGACATCTACAGTAATAAAGCATAATTTAGTGTCTTCGGGCAAGCAGGGTGCTTTTAAGACAGATGGTTTAGATCTGTTGTTTTATTATTCAGAAGTCTTCCCCTCAAGAAGGATTCACAGACGTTGAAACTGAAGATGAGTGGTCATGTTCAGTCAGAGTACTCTCCTCATTGGAGAATACCTCTTCCCCTCTGTTTTGATGACACTTTGTTTTGACAAACAAACAGCTCCAGCTGTTTCAACCATTGAAGTGCCTGAAGGCTACTTCTTCCTACAAAGACAAGATCTGTATTCAGCTCCTGAGGAATAGAGTAGAGGGGACCCATGTTTGCCACTGATCTTAGACTGATTATTTTTCTTATTTTTTTTTTTTTGAGACAGAGTCTCACTATGTTGCTCTCACAGTAGAGTACTGTGGCATCACAGCTCGCAGTAACCTCAAACTCTTGGGCTTAAGTGATTCTCTTGCCTTAGCCTCCCAAGTACATGGGACTACAGGCGCCTGCCACAATGCCTGACTATTTCTTGTTGCAGTTGTCATTGTTGTTTAGATGGCCCAGGCCAGGTTCAAACCCACCACTGTCATTGCATGTGGTTGGCTCTGTAAACACTGTGCTACAGGCACCAAGCCAAGACTGGTCATTTTTAATAAGTACAGCCCTTTAAAGAGCTCTGTGCAGCAAAAAGAGCTCTACCCAGCAAAAAGAAATGCCCAGTGTCTGGGTACTAGGTACAATTTTAAAAAGGAAAAGCACAGAAAATGAACACACTAGTAATTGGATATACAGATGTTGTTGGATGAACAGGAGAAAGTCCATCAATAGAACTAGGACTTTTTCCAAATCATACGACGAGCATACCATGGTATTACCAAAACATTGTCAGTTTTATTTGACTTGCTTTTATATACAGAGGGGTTTCTTTTAAGATCTAGTTTCACTTATTTTTTTTAACCTTCTGGCCTTGGTTTATTCAAGATCACAGCCAGTTTGTAATCCTGCCAGGTCGTAATTGACTCCTCCTTCAAAGACAGTGTGCTTGGTACATCATAATAAAGACTGATCTGATGTCACAAATACCAAGACAAAATTTCCTTAAAATAAAAGGCCAATTGCTACATTTATCTATCAAATGGGATAGCTTACATTCTGTAGTTAGGTCATTATATTTTATTCACCCATTCAATATTTAAAATTGAAAGACTTAAGATTTGAAAAATCTACTGTCAACTAGCCTTGAACCTCAGTTTCTTTTATTCAAGCAAAACCTTATGTGCAGCCTCAGAAGACATCCAGCAGCATGCATTAACCCTGCTGGTGATATCCCTAGAGAAAAGTTCATTTTTCTTGCCAAGAGTAATTCTGCTGGGGTGGTTTAGGTAAAAATGGCTATTTCCATCAATCATACTTCCCATCCAGTTTTATACACACACCATTTCTACCAAGCAAAAGAACTTGGGGGGAGATATTTAAATGTATCAAATTCATAGGCCACATATGTCGAAGGATTATTTACGATAGAAATTACTAGACAAGGCAAAAAGGAGTGAGGGCTTTTCTCACATCGGAAAGACAGCTTGATAATGACGCTTGCTTCCTCTAATTGATAAGGCTGCCCTTTTGAAAAGAGAACAACTCTCACAGATACAACAAAATATACAAATCCAAGCTCATTACCACATTGTGATCTAGACCATGTGCCCAGAGGCATTACTTTTAGGGGAAGTAGATACTATCCCTGCAAAGGGTGGGTGGGGAACCTGTGTCCTTCTGATTTCAAATCTCTCTTTTTTAAGCACCAAAAGAGGCAAGAAAGGCATTATATTTCTCTGGTGCACCCCTTTTCATAAAGACTTGTTATGTAAAATTTAGATTCAATGGAAAGGCCACACATAAGTACCAGAAAGACCACAAGTTTCCTAAGGCCACTCAAAGATTATCCCTATCAACACAGAAAGAGTATGTTTCTCTTTCACACATTCTGTAAAGTAATTTTCCAAGCAATGCTTTCATCAAGGGCTTATTATACAAACTTCAAGAGATACAAGAATATATAATTTAGGAAGCAAAAATACCTTATGATGTTTCCTGCCTCCCCAGTCCTAATGTTTTTTAAATGTCCTGGGGGTTTTCTAGATAATTTAAGAAAAATGACTCACACATTTCTAAAACACTGACTTCCTTTACCACTTAGTTCATTTTTGTCAATCTCTAGGAGAGAGGGGAAAAGAAAAAAAAAAAAAAAAAAAGGACCAAATGATCAAACTAGCTGTTCATTACAAATAGTCAAATATTAAAACCATGGAATGTCAGAGTGGAAAGGACCTCAGAATAATGAGGTCCTAAAAGTTTAAGAAGGCTTAAGTTTGAGGAGCATTGTGTGATTCCCACATGCAGCCAAGTGTCCTCAAATTTTCATGGGCATACAAGTCACTTGAGGATCTGGTTATAATACAGATTCTGACTCAGATCTTGGGTGGGCCTGAGATTCTGCATTTCTAAGGTCCCAGGAGAAGCCATGTGCCACTCCCACATGGATAGTAAGTCAATCCTAGATTTAAATTTCCCAGCAATGAGCCTCCACCCATCATACTCCACCACCATCCATCATGCTCCACCACCACCTCTCCCAATTTATTGAAACCGAATTTATTATTCTCTGTGACTGACTTTACAACATGCAATGTTATAAATATGGACTGAAAATATATATAGAACTGTTCTACATATAAGATTTTGACAAGAATGTATGCTACTTTAAAAAGAAAACAATTTTCTTTTTCCTTCCATTTTAAGGTTGAGGAATTTGAGGCCCAGAGAAGATAACTGACTTTTGAGTGTCACACTTAGAATCACAATTCATTCATGACATCCAGTTTCATTTTTTATTTTTTTGAATGTTTATCTTTAAAAAAAAAAAAAAGATTAATATGGGGGTACATATGATCAGGTTACATAGTTTGCTTTTGTGAGGTTAAACTCCAAGTTTAGGTATGTCCTTCACCTAAGAATTGTGCAATACACCATGCAATGTACCCATGGGGTAGGAACTTACCCATCCCTTTCCCCACCCCACACACACTACTTGAGTTTCATTGAGTTTTCTTCCCTCACATGAGCACCCAGGTTAATCTACTAGTTCTAATTTAGTACTGAGTACATGTGGTGTTTGTCTTTCCATTCTTGAGATACTTCATTTAAGTGAATGGTCTCCAATTCCATCCAGATTGTTACAAAAGATAAAAAATCTCCATCTTTTTGTGGCTGAATAATATTCCATGGTAAACATATACAATTTATTAATTCATTCATGTATTGAAGGGCACTTGGGTTGTTTCTACATCTTTGTGATGGTGAATTGTGCTGCTACAAACATGCGCATGTACGTGTCTTTATGATAAAATTTTTTTTCTTTTGGATAAATGCATACTAGTGGGATTGCAGGGTCAAATGGTCGGTCTAATTTGAGTTCTTTGAAGTAGGCCCTTACAACTTTCCATAGAGTTTGCACTAGCTTGCAGTCCACTCTCGCACCAAGAGTGTACGCATGCATGTTCCTCTCTCTCTGCATCCATGCCAGCTTCTGCTGCTTTGGGATGTTATGATGTGAGCCATTGTCACCAGGGTTAAGTGATATCACAATGTGGTTTTGACTTGCATTTATCTGATTAGGGGAATGAACATTTCTTCACATGTTTGTTGGCAATTAGTCTATCATCATAAGAAATGTTTCTGTTCATGTCTTTTGCTCAGTTTTTAATGGAGTTTTTTGATCTTTTCTTGCTGTTTTCCTGGAGTTCTTTATAGATTCTAGTTGCTAGACCTTTGTCAGATGAGCAGCATACAAATTTCTTCTCCCATTCTGTAAGCTACCTCTTTGCTTTGTTGATTACGTCCTTAGCTGTGCAGAAACTTCTTTTTTTTTTTCAGAAACTTCTTTAAACAGGTGGCAGCACATCTGTTTGTACCATAGCTTACTGAACATACTGTTGAAACTTGTGTCCCTCCCAAAAAAAACTCTTTTCAAAATATTACTGCTCATCGGCAATGTACCCAGTCATCCAAGAGCTCTGACAGAGATATGCCAGGAGATTAATGTTGTTTTCATACTTCCTTACAGAACATCCATTTTGTAGCCCATGGATCAAGGAGTAATTTTGACTTACAGGTCTTATTATTTAAGAAATACATTTCTTAAGGCTATAGCTGCCATAGATCACTATCTATGTTTCTTCTGATGACTCCAGGAAAAGTAAATGTAAATCTTCTAGAAAGGATTCAACATTCTAGATGCCATTAATATTTGTGATTCCTGGGAGGAGAGGAAGTGAAAATATCAACATTAATAGGAGTTTGAAAGAAGTTAATTTCAACCCTCTAGGATGACTTTGAGGGGTTCAAGGATTTAGTGGAAGAAGGGACTGAAGATACAGTGGAAATACAGGAGAACTAGCATTAGAAGTGGAGCTTAAAGATGTAGCTGAATTGCTGCAATCTCATGATAAAACTTAAAGGGATGAGGAGTTGCTTCTTACAGATGAGCAAGGTGCTAAAGATGTAATTAACTCCTGCTATGCCTGGTGAAGATGCTGTGAACATTGTTGAAGTTACAAGAAAGGATTTAGAATATTCCATAGACTTAGTTGATAAAGCAGCAGCAGGATTTGGGAGGATTGAGTACAAAAAAGTTCTACTGTAGGTTAAATGCTATCTAACATCATTATGTACTACGTCGCAATCTTTAGTGAAAGAGTCAATTGATGCAGCAAATCTCATTGTTGTCCTATTTTAAGAAAATTGCTACAGCCACCCCCAACCTTCAGCAACCACCTCCCGATCAGTCAGTAGCCATCCTCATCTTTGAGGCAAGAACCTCCACCTACAAAAAAGATCATGACTCACAGAAAGCTCCGATGTTTATAGCAATAAAGTATTTTTAAATTAAGGTATGAACACTGGGTTTTTAAAACAGAAAGTTCTTACACAGTTAATAGACTACAGTATAGTGTAAACATAAATTTGATATGCACTGGGTAACCAAAAACTTTGTGTGACTTGATTTGTTGTGATATTTGCTTTACTGCAGTAGTCTGGAACCAAACCCACAATACCTTCAAGTTATATATGTTTGTGTGTGTGTGTGTGTGTGTGTATAATACAACATACATATACAGGGCGGCATCAAGTTCATGTACAATTTAAAATGCTGTGCAATTGCACATGAACTTTATGGCCACCATATATATATACACACCCCAGCAGAAAACAGATGGCACGTTCAAACAGAATAATTGGGGAGAGGTTAATGAAGGGAATACTGACAATGAAAAGGGCAGGATTAAAGTGCACTAGAGATGGTGGAGCTGTCAATAGCAGGGAGCTGCTACCACCCTCAAGGCCTGACAGGGCAAGGAGAACAAGCATTTATAGGAATCTGGTAGGATCCACAGCTGAAGAAGAGGGCTTCCAGGGTCACCAGGACCTGTGACCCCTATTGAAGTCACCACCAACCCCCAGTCCAGCAACGAAGTTTCAGAGGAATAAATGAACTGGTCAGTTTCCTCCCACCCTCTTATCTCTGTCCGGTGCCTCTATCGCCTGAACCAAAGATCAAGGGAGCCTGGTGGATTCAGTCCATAGAGGTCACATCCTGGGCTGCAGAGCCACATGGGGAGTAAATCTGGAGGGGCAGAAGAAGAGACACCCTCACACCCCACCTCCCTGCTGGTCTCTGTGCTCTTTCCCCTTCCTGGACTATCCTCGCTGAGGCCACCTCCTGAGCAGGCCTAAACCCTTCTCAACATTGAAGGCCATGACTGTAGAAAGGGTCGACATCAAAAACCACCCGTCTTGGGTACAAGAGTTTTGTCCACTTGTATAGACTACAAGTTCTTTAAAGCAGGAGCCACGACTGTCTCCGGTAAAGAGAGGACTGTTTCCTGCAGTCTGCTCAGCAGAAGCCCCCAGGTGGCTCCTGCCCACTGCCTGGGCCTCAGCCTCTGCATCCTCGCAGTTTTCCTTGGAAGCAGGGAGAGCAGCAGCATGCCGGCAGGAGCCCTGAGCCGGGTGGCACCTTGTTGTCCTGCTCGCCTGTCCCCTAAACCCTGCCTCCCCTGGCACCACGATCCCGACTCTGTGGTACACATCCAGCTGCCCTGGAGTTTGCAGTCTCTACAGTTCATCAGCATTTATAAATCAGCTGCCATCGTTTAAAATTCCAGACATGCCATGAAATCTGAGTGTACTGCTTAGCTTTGGAAAATATGGCAACACGGAGTCCATCTTCTAGTGACAGCAACCAGCCGGAGCCGAGCAGCGGCTGCTTTCAGACTGCACCGGCTGCCCGCTCCATCCACCACGTGCCCCATCCACGCCACTTCACTCATTGGTGTTGCCTGGCTTTCCCCCATGACGTTCAACTCGAGATCCCTGCTTTATGATGGTCGATGCCACAACTCTTTCTTCCCAGCTTCTGCCTTCCATCCACTCATCTCCTACTGACCCCGTCTAATCCTTTCTGCTGAATTCTGTGAAGTCCTCACTCTGCAACAAACTCATCTCCTCCCACGGCTTCATTACACAATGGCTCTTCTATTCCTTTCCGTTGTGGGTTGAGTTGCATCCCCTAAAAAGACATGTTGACATCCTAACCCTGCAGTATGTGAACGTGACTGCATTTTGGAAATCAGGACTTTTATGGACAAGTAATCAAGTTAAGATGAAATTATGCTGAATTGGAGAGGCGCTAAATGCAATGGCTGAAGTCATTATAAGGAGAGAGAGATGTGAAGAAACAGAGGAAGCACTGCAATTAGGGCTTGGGGCTGGGGTGAGGGCTCGCCTGCATTGCCCAGCTTGAACATCTCACCAGCACCAACAAAGGGAGGGCCGGGACTCTCTCTGAGCTTGCCCAGATGGTGGGCAGAGGGGTGGGGATTCAGAGCTGCCAGTGGGCATTCCACACCGAGCTTCATCCACACATTCTCCAGGAAGAGCTGAATTTGAATCGTAGATCGGTTGCTTACTAAACGAGTGATCCTAAAGAGCCACTTACCCCTTCTAGGAATTTCTATACCAATTACATGAGGCCAGTAGCATCTTTGCACTGAGTCACTGTAAGAATTAAGTGCGACGGTGTGAGTCAGTGCCCGGGATTCAGTAGCTACTCAGTGATGATGGAGCCTTCTCCCCCCCCTCACCAAGCCAGTTCTTTATCATATCCTGGATCCCCTCCCTTCACCCCTGCTCAACACCATGCTCTGTCACATACCAACTCCTTCCCCTGTGTCTTCCATTATTCCTCTCCACTGACTTCTGTAACCACTGCACACACTCAGGCTGTCCGTATGGCCAGCTGGCACCTCCAACGACACATTCCAAACAGACCTTGAACTATCACACATGTATTACAAACCTTTTTGGTGCTCCAGAAACGTTCATGCATCCTTGATAGCTCCCTTCCATGCTCTGCACATCTACTTAGTCACCTAATTTTGTAGATTCCAGCTCAGAACTTCCTTCCAATTCTTTTCTTCCTCAATCTATTACCATTACCTCGCCTAATCATCCATTATCTCTCAGACTCCTTATCATACACTGTCATGAGATTCTCAGAATTTCAGTTTAGCTCCCTTAACTACTATGTTTAAAAATCTCTGATGCTTTTTTAATTATATAAAAAGCTAATTGCACTGTAGCAAAAAGAGAAAAAGTACAAAAGGCTCATAAGTCAGAGAAAACTGGAAGAAACTAAAATGTTAACAGTGATCCTGCCTGCATGGTAAGATTATGGGTGTTTTTTCTCTGTACTTTTGTATACTTTCCAAATTTTCTGTAGCACTCATATACTACTTTCATAAATGTTATTTCAAATAAACCCCACTGGCATCCTCATGATTGTTTTTAAAAATCCAAACTCCTAAACTTTAACACACAGGCACTTCACAATACGGTCCTGTGGTAGCCAGTGTCCTTGAGGGCCCCAAAATGATTCTTGCCTTCTGGTATTCTCATATTAAATAGGGCTGAGCTGGGTAACCAACATGGACACAAATGGCTTCCAAGGCCAATGGCTTCTGGCTTACTTTCTCTTGGTTCACGTGCTATGAGGAAAGCCACTTGTCACATCCTAAGGACATCCAAGCAGCCCTCTGGAATGGTACATGAGATGAAAAACTTAATTCATCTGCCAACTCCTTCATCCCTCCAAAAGTAGACACTAACTAAACTTGCCAGGCATGTGAGTGAACCACCTTGAAGCAGGCCGTCCAGCACCCTTGACATCTTCAAATGACCACAAGCTCATGAGAGACCCAGAGCCAGAAACACCTCACTAAGCTGGTCCCAAATTCCTGACCCTCAGAAACTGTGAAACAATGTATTGTTTTTAAGCCAATAAGTGTTGAGGTGATTTGTTACACAGCAATAGATTAATACAATCCTCAAAATCTCTAACTTCATCTCTCAAACTCCCCCTCGTACAGACTCCCACCAGACTTAACTTATAACCACTTCCTAGATACTTTAAGAAATCTATTTCTTTGCATTTGTTAATTCTGCTTAAGGCTCCTTCATCATCATCCTTCAAAACGTAGCTCACACTCACCTCCCCAATGGAGCAGAATTAATTCCTCCCTCCTAGGCATAGACCTCACTCTTCCTTCTTAGCTCTACAATAGCATTTTTCCTACTCTGCTGTAATAAATCTGAGCACATTCACCTCTCCTTCTCCAGTGGTTCTCAACCTGTGGGTTGCAACCCCTAAGACCATCAGAAAACACATCCTGCATATCAGATATTTACATTACGATTCATAACAGTAGCAAAGTTACAGTTATGAAGTAGCAACGAAAATAATTGTATAGCTAGGGTTCCACAACATGAGGAACTGTATTAAAGGGTTGTGGCATTAGGAAGGTTGAGAACCACTGCGACTGTGAGGTATTCAAGGCTAAAGCTGAAACTAACAGTGCACCTAACAGTGCCTGATACACAGGAAACAAAAAATAGGCTCAGCACCCGTAGCTCAGTGGGTAGGGTGCTGGCCACATACACTGAGGCTGGTGGGTTTGAACCCAGCCCAGGCCAGCTAAACAACAATGACAACTGCAACCAAAAAATAGCCAGGCATTGTGGTGGGTGCCTGTAGTCCCAGCTATTTGAGAAGCTGAGGCAAGAGAATCTCTTAAGCTCAAGAGTTTGAGGTTGCTGTGCGCTGTGACACCACGGCACTCTACCAAGGGTGACATAGTGAGACTGTGTCTCAAAAATTAATTAATTTAATGAAATAATAAATGATTTAAATGAACAGACACCAGAATGACTGAGTGAAGAATTATAAGACCAAGACTGTCTGACACAGAGTAGGAACCGCATGCAAAATCTCTGCATGTTGCTCATACAAGATGTTCACAAATATCTGTCAAAGTCATGACCCATAAATCAAGTTAACCCTCCACAAACCGTAATTTATCAGGTGGATATTACCTGAGCTGTGGAGTTAGCTAGCAAGGAAAGTCAAAGTAGAACCATTAGGCAAAATCTAAATTCTGAAGAAAAATAGTAGTGTCCCACCATAGCAGGACTCGTTAAAATGTAGATTTAAATATAACTTGGACAGAATCCTGTCTCTCGAAACACTGTACCTACCAAGAAAGAGGCCAAAATGACACAACTAGGCCACATGACTGATTCCAGCAATCTCTATGCAGTTGGTAAACATTTTGCTTCTGAAACCAAAGGTATGAATTTATTAGTAAAGTGGGTTAACAAAGGACACATTTATCCACAACACTTGCTCTTTTCAAAATAAGAAACGTGTTTCTCTGAGGTAGCCAGTACTTATTTTCACCAACTAAAACTGTGGCTCAATTATTTGTTTATAAAAAATTTAAGATGCCAAACATTCTCTAAGACCCTGCAATATTGTTTTCAAAGGCCTGAGAATTTAAATAGACCACTTCTAAGTTCATACATTTCATGGCTCAACCTGGTCCACACAGCAAGAGAGTCTCCAACATGGAAACTCAGAATCACATAAGTTTGTATAACAACAGTACTCTATCTCCTGTGTTTGTGGGCAATAACCTGGCTGGTTGTCTTAGTCCATTAGGGCTTCGAATGCAAAATATCTTAGACTGGGTAACTTATAAACAACTCTGGAAAGTCCAAGATCAAGGCACCAGCAGACTTAGTGATATGACTGGTGAGGGCTAGCTCTCCACTCCAAAGATGGCACCTCTTACTATGTCCTTACTTGGAGAAAGGGGCAGAAGGGCAAACAGGCTTCCTTAAGCCTTTGCATAAGAGCACTAATCTCATTCATAAGGTTAAGAATGTCCCAAAGACCCTGCCTCTTAACAATAACACCCTGGGGATTAGGTTTTAACATATGAATTTTGGAAAGACACAAACATTCAGACCGTAGCATGGCTTTTTGTTTGTCATGTGGTTATTTGGGGGAGGTGAGTATTATATTATTAACTAGTGACATAATTTCTTTAGGAATTTAGCTCTATTCAGGTTTTCTGTTTCTTCTTAAGTTATTTTAAATTTTGCTTTCCCACAGAATTTTCTATTTCATATTTTAAATTTATTGGCATGAATTTGTTCACAGATAATCTTTTTAAAAATATTCACTGAATCTACAGTTTTGTTCCCTTTTATTCCTATGATTATTAATTTGTTCTACCTTGTCTTGCCAGAGGGAATAAGCTTGCCAGAATTTTGTCTATTTTATTAGTGTTTTTTTAAAGAGCAAATTTGATTTTATTGAGATGTATACTTAAGATTTATGTATGTTTTTGTACATTTGTTATACCTCAATAAACTTTTTTTTTTTTTTGCAGAAGAGAAAACAAGTGAACGCTGAACACAGAATTCAGAATAATGACCACTTTGCATTGAGAAAGTGATGGATAATGGAATAGGGGAAACACACCATTAGGTTTAGCTATTACCGAGGTCTCAATTTTTTTTGCTTGAGGTAGTGGTTTCATAATTCTTACTCCATTATGAGAAATAAATACACAACCATGCCATGCATAGATTAATAATGTCTATGTCATGGGCCAAGGATTATGGTCACTCAATTCTGTGAATTTAAGAGTTCAAAGATTTGGTAGGGAGTACAACATGACTATTGCAACAGTGATCCACCATCGGTGACTTCCAGTTGGGGGAGATGACTGAATGTTCCTTTTCTTTCCTTCCTAAGATGCTCTGAAAAGTCCCTTCCCAGATTCTCCCCACCACAGGATCCACAACTAGGCCACAAAAACATTCACCTAATGTGCATAATGCAATGGTACATTTCAAAACTATTAAGAAATGAGTATAATTGTAATAGATGTGTTACTTAGTTCAATGCAAGAATTTCACATTGTATATTAAAACAGTACACTGAACCCCATAAATGCATCAATGTACAAAGTTGTGATTTAATAAAAATATTAATAAAATAAAAATAAATAAAATGCAAGTTCTGACTTGAAGAATAAAATCTCAAAAAAAAAAAAAAGAGAAAGAAAAGGAATATTCACCTTTACCCTCACTCATTGGAAATGCAGCTTCTCCCAAAGTAGCCATCAATCCTCACTCTGCGTCAGGGCATCAGGCCAGCCTCCTACCATTATATATTTTCAAGCATAAATCAGATACCAATTATTCTATCTCCTAAATCACAGAAGAGCTGGAAAAACTATCAAAGTGGTTATTTATATAAAACTACCAACCCTAGCTCATCTACAACCTTCTCTCACTTCCAAATTCAAGCCTCACCTTACATAAGAAGGCAAGTCAAAACTCACCTTCCCAGGTTTCACTTGTTTTTCATAGATGCCCTGATACCACATAGTCTCATCCTGTGGGGTCCCTGTCAAGATTCTAAGATAAACTTCTGTTCACATCTTTTGCACCCTTTTCAATTGGGTTGTTTTTTCCTTGCTGAGTTCTTTGCGTTCCTTGTAGATCCTAGATATTAGCCCTTTATCAAACATACAATTTGCAAATATTTTCTCCCATTCTGTTTGTTGTCTATTTACTCTGTTGATTATTTCCTTTGCTGGGCCTAAGCCTTTTAACATAATCAAGCCTTATTTATTTATTTATTTATTTATTTACTTACTTACTTACTTACTTATTTTTACTGTTGCTATAATTGCCTTTGGGGTTTTAGTCGAAAATTCTTTGCCTGGGCTAAGAAGAGTTTAGAAGAGTTTTTCCTACATTTGCTAGAAGAGTTTTTCTTACATTTTCTTCTAGAATTTTTATGAGTTTTGCTCTATATTTAGGTATTTTATTCATCTTAAGAATTAAACACATGGCCAATGATTATCTGAAGAAATACTCAACCTCACTAATCATCAGGGAAATTCAAACTAAAACCACATCTCTGCTTGCACCTACACGTAGATGCACAGAGAAGATAGCCCCAGGAGTCAGGCCTGTTAGAATGGCCATTATTTTTTAAAAAATAATAGGTGCTGGTGTGAATGCAGAGAGAAAGGAAAGCTTGTACACTGTTGGTGGGGCTGCAAATTAGTACAACCTCTGTGGAAAACAGTGGAGATTCCTCAAAGAAATAAATGTAAACTTACCATTCAGTTCAGCAATCCTGCTTCTGGGTATCTACCCAAAGGAAAAGAAATCACTCCATCTAAGAGGCATCAGCACTCAAATGTTGATTGCAGCACAATTCACAATTGTAAAGTTGTGGAATCAACCTAAGCGCCCATCAAATTCATGAGTGGATTAAAAAAATACGATAGATACAAGTATCTCCATACATATCATGGAATACTACTCAACCATATAAAGAGAGAAATAATGTCTTTTGCCCCAACTTGGATGGAACACTGGGAATATTACCCTAAGTATCTCAGAAGTAGACAATTAAATACCACATGTACTCTCTAATAACAGGGAGCTGAATGATGAGCACACACAGGCACAAAGAGATGTAAAGCATATTGGAAATCAAGAAGTGGGAAGAGGGAAGGGAGGGAGGGATAAAAAAAACCTACTGTCAGGTACAGTGAACACTGTTCAGGTAATGGGCACACCGGAAGTCCCAACATAAGCTTTATAAAAGGTATCCATGGGACAAAAATTTGTACCACCTTAATATTTGGTAATTAAAAATAGAAAAAAAAATATTTCAAGACATTGCATTTAACATGCTGTTATCTAAATATGGATTGCAAGTTCATCCTCAGTGTGGCCTTATCCATGGCAATCTAGTGCAAACTCCATTAATGACTTGCCCCTTCAAGGTCCTTTTGCACTCCCTATTGTCAGGGTGCTACTGGCTCAGGACAGATTTTTATGCTAATTTCTTAGCAGATGGCATGAATTCAAACCCCAAGTCAACATGAAGCACAAGTTTGTCATTACAAGTTCTCAGGAACATTTTCCACCCACAGCAGAGAGGCTTCCTTGTTTCCTCTCTGTACCTGTGGATTTTCTTTCCCTGATTCATCCTTTTACTGACAGTACAGCCCTTTGAAGGTTTTGCTTTTATTCAGGGAGCTAACACATCATCCTTCCTAGATTAGGGAAATGACTCATTACGGATACCAGAACAAAAATCCCTAAATTATAGAAAGCGGGCACCCCCAACCCCTCCACCCTACCCCCTCAGGTGCATTTTAATCTGGATTTTAATTTCCTCCTCATTTGGAGCCCCTCTGAACTTCCCTTATCTTCTTATAATCTTGGTTTTGCATGTAAAACAATGTTTGTCATCATTTCTTAAGAGCTGTCAGGAAGCTAACTCATTCCAGCCAATGATTCCCACACCCTATATCTGGTCAGCCTTTTAATGTCCCGTGGCTGACCACTGGCTCCTCTCTGCAAGATGTAATTCTCCCCACCTGATGCTATGTCTGTAGAAAACCCAGAACTCCCCATTTCCTAGTGCTAATCTATAAGCACCAATCTTCCCATGTCCAGTCTAGTTAGAAGTGAAAATAGGAAGGGATCCCTCCCCTCCTCGCCTAAAGGGAGGAGGATGGAATCAACCAGAGCATCAGTGGACACTTGCCTGAATTCAGCGCAGTCTGCTGCTCCCTATCCTACCCTTCCTTCAAGGCCAAATTCAGGTCTCAAAATATCTGTGGACTCTTTCCCCAATATGGGAGCCCACACCGTGGGTACCTTTACCATAATCCTATGGCATTCTTTATGCTAATGATTATGTCTTACTTCATACTATCTTTTCTTTTGTATATTAAATAAACAATTTAGTAACTTGCTTCAGCTTTAAAATCCATTGCATTTTCAATCTTATCTTCATAAACTGAATGTTTATTCCTTCCTCCCAAATACATGTATTGAGCGAGGTCTTTGGAGGGTCATTAGGTCATGAGAGTGGAGCCCTCATGAATGAAATCAGTGTCCTTGTAAAGGAGACACCAGAGTGGAGCTCCAGCACACACGTGCACAATCTCTGTTTCTCTCTCTCTCTCATCTCTGCTTTCAGCCATGTGCAGATACAAAGATAAGACAGTGGCAGGAATCAGGCCTCCCAGAACCCAGCCAGGCACACACTGGTAACTTGATCTTAGACTTCCCAGGCTATAGCACTATAAGAAATAAATGTTTATTTAAGCTGCTCAGTCTATGAAAATTTGTCACAGCAACCCAAACTAAGTTAAACATAATTGATTTTTAAAGCATATGAAAGCTTATGCATCTAACCAAATGTAGCTGCTTTGAAAAAAGAAAAAAAGTATATATTTATGCATGTGCTATACTCATATATATTTATTTTTTTACAGCATTATTGCTGAAAACATTTTTTAAGTCAGATGGATTTTCTTCATGATCATATCTAAAATGTCTTAAATCTTCAGTAAAACCCTTAAGTTCTTAAAGGGCAGGAACTATTTTGGATAGTTAGAATTCCGCTCTTAAATCAGGCACAGTGGAAGGAGAGTTAAGGAGTGATACACCCAGATGAAACATGATGAGGGGACTGAGAGACTGAGATAGGTCATAAGGCCCAGGATCTGATGGAGAAGTGGCAGTGGGCAAGCCCTCATAAATGGAGCAGGTCTTGGCCCCTGGCATCAGCAGCTGTCAACCAGGCTTTGCTTAGCTCATTACAGATCCCTTGAAAGACAAGGACTCTCAAGGAAAATATGGGAAAATACATCTCATCTTTTGTCTCAGATTTGCCACTAGAGAAGACAGCTGGAAGCCCAGTGACACTGTGAGAAGATCAGGAAGTGCGTCTTCTGCTCAGCACAGAACATAAACCTGAAGATTGGCATTTGTGAAAGCAGTAATTCCTGTGTCCCTCTCACCTCCTCAAGCTGGTGCACAGTACTCAGTGAGATCAATGAATGAATGTGAGCAAGTTGGAGCCTTCTGGAAACATGCTACCTTGTCTCTGGCTCCCTGGCTGGGCTTGAGCAATGACTTGGTCTGAAGGTAGTGTGGAATGGCTGCGTGCTGACTTCGGTAGAAAATTTCATCTCTTTGAGATGTTTTGAACTGAAAAACCAGCTGCATGGTGTAAATGTAGGAGAATTAATGAATGGAATAGAATACAAACAAGAGAGAGACCTGTTCTTGAAAGGTGGTTCTCTAATTTCTACTTGTAATCAGTTTTTAAGAAACCAAAATTTGAATGTTTAAGTGGATATTTAAATACACCTTGAAGTATTTAAATAGATGCAGTTACTGGAAGTATATTGTCTCAGTCTGGGCAAAGGCAGCAAGCACTCAAAGACAAGAAGCCACATAGTGTCTAAGTCCTCCAGGCAAAACCCCGGAGAAGGACATGTCTTTACATCATCGGATGAGACTTGGGCCACAGGGCCAAGTAAGTTTCAGCCTCAATTCCTTTGTCTTTACTCATCACTGACTCTTTGGTAAATTTGAGAAGTCTTCATATATTTCTAAAAAATTATGAGTACTATACTGATTCAGATCAATTATGATTTGGGTATTTTTTTAGTTTCAATTATTTTGCTGTTATATATTTGATGCTACACATTAGAAGAAAACTTGTTTGTTATAAGCATCAAATCTTAGTAGAGTGCATAAGATTTGGTGTTTTTAATATTTCTCAATAGTACTCCTGATAACAAGTATATAATATTCCCAAAATATATCAGTTTAATTATAGATAAATTGCAAACACACTTTATGCATTACATAACTCACTCAGAACTTTCATTTGCATAGAATACAATCTCAATGGAAAGTCATGGTTAAATAATAAGAATGTTTTCCCTTGAAAATGCCTAAGGCAAAAAGAATATAACTTATAGCTAGGCAGCTAAAACAAAGATCTTTTAGAAATGCTTTCTAGAGTGACTCCTTGGTGAATCTTAGCCCAAATTCTGGATTTCTTTTGTAAACTCTGTCTAAAAACAGGCATTATGGAGTGCTCCGAGCTCTAGTTTCTGATGTTGTAGACAGCCAGGCCTCCTAAGGGAGTGGAAGCAGAGAAACCTGTTGATTCAGAGGAAGGAATCATATCAGGTTCTGGGGACCCAAAACTGAGTAAGAGCAACGAGCCTAATCCCTCTCCCTGGGAGCTCTCAAGCCTTAAGGGAAGACTCTCTCACTATAACAGGTTTCTCCATCCTCTGAGAGGTGTCAGGGCCCATCCCAGCAGGCCTCACTTGCCTTTCCCCCCAAAATCTCAGGTCTATCCTGCTCCCCATTGGCCTAATTATAACCTATTCCCCTCCTTCCTCAAGCCTTCAAATGGGTTCTTGGACCTCCCCCAATCAGCAATTTACAAACCCTTCTGTGTCTTCTACTTGTTCTTGAGCTAAATTAAAACCTGGCTCTCATATTCTTCTTAGCAAAGTATCTCAAGAATGGAAGAAAAAGTATCCAATGTCCTCAGCCCTACTATGAAGCTAATTTAAAGGTTTCATATGAAGGCTATAACCCAACTACAGCACAAGAATATTGGAAGGGAGGGGAGGGGGGAGGTTGGGGTGGAGGGAGGGTAATTGGTGGGGCCACATCTATGGTGCATCTTAGAAGGGTACAGGCAAAACTTACTAAATGCAGAATACAAATGTCTTCATATAATAACTAAGAAAATGCCATGAAGGGTATGTTAAACAGTTTGATGAAAACATTTCAGATTGTATATGAAACCAACACATTGTACCCCTTCATTGCACTAATGTATGCAGCTATGATTTAATAAAAAAAAAAAAACCTGGCTCTCTCCTGTGGACACAGGCTGGCCCTCTGCTCCCTCCTAGGAGCAGCCCTACACACTCCCGGTAGGGGCCTCCTGGCTCCCAGCACTTCAAAACCATCATTTGCTTATTCTTCATCCTGAGAGATTCTTGTCACCTTCACCCTTTACTCCCCATTGACAGTTTCTCAACCTGCAGTCACATCCCTCATTTTTTGAAGAATTAGACTCTGGCCATGGAAACCTTTGTCACTCCAATTCATTTATCAAGTCTTGTGATTTCAACAACTACAAAGGAAACAGAAATACAAGGCAGGAAGTTTCATGTGACCATAAATCACGCAAATGCAAATTAAAATAAAACCCCATTCGTTTCAGTGCTCATCAGATTGCCAAACTTGTGAAAACTACAAACCTGCCAATATCAAGTTTATTGAAGATGTGGAGACACAATAACCCTCAGACAGTGATGAAACTGTGCCTCACGGCTGCCACAGCAGAGAGCAATTTTGCAATAACAGCCAGGTCAAAGATAAACCCCACGTGCCACCAAACGAACACTGCACAGTTGATTTAATACATAACAACCCAAATGTTCATCAAAAGATGAATAGAGGCTCGGCGCCTGTGGCTCAACAGGCTAAGGCACCAGCCACGTACACCTGAGCTGGCGGGTTCGAATCCAGCCCGGGCCCACCAAACAACAATGATGGCTGCAACCAAAAAATGTCTGAGCATTGTGGTGGGCGCCTGTAGTCCCAGCTACTTGGGAGGCAGAGGTAGGAGACTCGTTTGAGCCCAGGAATTGGAGGTTGCTGTGAGCCGTGATGCCACAGCACTCTATCCAGGGTGACAGCTTGAGGCTCTGTCTCAAAAAAAAGATGAATAGAGAATTAATTGTAGCTTGTTCATACGCTATACTAGTATGTAGAATTAAAATATATATAAAAGAAAACAAAAATATGAATTTGGATATCGCTTCTCAGTCTTTTGGCTAAGATCAAGTGTATGAATTTGGATAATGGTTCACTCTAGAGTAAGAAAGTGGGCAGTGAAATGGAGATGGGCACAAACGGGGTTTCATTGGTATCTGTTATGTCAAAAGGAGACAGAGAAACCTGAAACAAATAAGGCAAAAAAGTTGAACATGAGTAACAGGTAAATTTTCTTTAAAAAAGAAAAAATGTTCAGCCAGTTCTTCTTGGCAACAGGATTGAAAATCCTGGATAACTTAAGAATTTCAAATATCTCCTTGCAATATAAAGGAAAGATGTTTGGCAGTTATTCAGTTAATTTCATTGGCATTAGACATCTAAGATTAAAATCTACATGAAATTAATTCATGTGAAGAATAAATTAGTCTTGAATATTTAATATTGACCACAATTACCAAATAATAGTCAAATCCCCACTATACTTTGTACTATATGGAAACAATCTTATGCAAGTAGAAACCTCTAAAACTTTCAGCAAAAAAAAAAAAGTAATTTGTTTCTACACCTGGCCTTACTTAAGAAAAGTAATGCTTTATTTATTCAACATCATTGTGAAATGAAGTGTTTCAAATAATTTTACGCCTTTATGTGCCAAGACCTTTTTTTCTTGTAATTACAGCCACTTGGATTGGAACCATTTTCAGAAAGTTATTACCCATTTGGATGTTTTTCCCTCTTTCCTAAGGCAATAGACAGAATATGATTAAAGTTTTTGTGTTGACCTGGGGTCAAGACCAATTAGGCTCTCAATCACATTTTGCCTTATAACTCCAAAGGACCCTTGACCACCTTTCTCTCCAGGAAATATGGAGAGTAGGAGTGCCCTTCATACTTTGGGCTGCTAAACAACTGCTGGATATTTCTCCAGAAAATGACTCTTTGTAGTGTCTAAGCCATTACTTCAGTCGATTTCACTGAGTTTGAGCAATGTCTATGCACGAATACATATATGCCAACATTCCTTTATTTCCATGATTCTGATTGGTCGAGTCCATACTTTATAAATTATCCTTACCAAGATCAATAAGAGTGATCTGTAGACTGGACTATGTGTTCCAACAGTAAAACACACAGTGGGGGTTTTGAATTGTTGAACCTGTCTTAAGCCCATGCCCTCCTGCACTCTCAGGCTGTCAATTTCCAGCAGCAGCTCCTCTGTTCTCCCTCTCTAATTTGGTGCTTCAGATCCATCCTGGGCTAGAATATTTTGTGGTTTATTCTAAATTAAGAATACATACACTGTGAGCAACAGGCTGGAGTCTTTCCTGGGAAAGAAGGGTAGAAGTTTTAGGTGCATGAACAATTTTCTAATTCTGCGTGTATATCTATTTCTTGCTCTTCTGCACCAGCACAGAAAAATCCACTTAGCTTCCCTGAGATAGTGAGCCATGGCTAGTCTCAGAACCACTGTCTGCAAGTTGGAGGTGACTCAACTCCAGGGGCCCATTTGTAGCATTATAGAATCGGCCCTCCTGCTTCCTCTTCTGGACAGATGAGATGGCATTTGGCACCAGCACTTTCTTATTCTTGAACATTTTCAAATCAAACTGTGGAGCTTGAGAAATAAGGTCTCCTGACAGACTGGTATCAAAAGCACGCATTGTAATTACTACTCTGTGCCATATTTTATAAGTTGTCTACTACCCTTTACTTAACTCTACTTACCTCCAAATCAAAGAAAAGTTTGAAGGAGACATTCTAATCTCGTATTCAGTCATCAGCAAACTCCAGCCTACAGGTCAAATGCTGGCCGTTTTTGCGAATATAGTTTCTTCAGAAGTCATATCAATGGTTTATATAGTATCTAGAATTGCTTTTGTGTGACAATGGCGGAGGTGAGTGGCTGAGACAGAGATTTATGGCCTGCAGAGCCTGAAATAGTTATAGAAAAAGTTAGCTCCCCTGGTCTAGGCTAACTAGTCATTTCACCTATATAGGTTTATTTCCATAATAAAGCAAATTCCAACAGTATCTTTCATTTTCTAAATGGATACATAAAAGATATACAAAATAATCAGACAGACTGCAGGGCAAATGCTAAATAATGGCCTACTTAATGTTATTGGTCAGTTCTTAATGGCTGACACATTTCCACTTGACAAGGGAAGTTACAGAGAACAGCCGAGTTTACCCAAGCACTACACAAGAGTACCAATAACAGAATCTTCTAACTGCACCAAAAGTACATAGGATAATGAACATTATCATTTTGCCTGAAAAATTACAAGAGAGACAGAAAACTCTTTAAATGATAATTGTGCTATATAACACCTAGCATAATTGATGTATTAAACCCACAGTTTGGAAAAATTACAAACACTAAGAAATAAAAGGTGATTGATAGAGTGCTAGGCTATGAAGGCAACCTAAAGTTTATACTTTTTAAGAAAATAAAACAAACACATTATTTGCAACTACTTCCATTTTAACTGGGTTATATCACTACAATATTAAGAAAAAGAAATACAATTCCTTCCTGATTTTGGAACCAGAAAATAGAACTAACCCCTGTAATTTAACTGTTATATTTTATGATGCATATCAAAGCTTGCCTGTTGGATATTGTTATAATTTTTGAGGGAACACGATTTGACCCATGTTAACCCAAATAGATGAAGTAATTGTTTTAATTGTTTATATGAGTTTTAATACATGTGTGTATGTAACACACATATTTAACAAGCCCATTGGGTGGGATTTCATTAAAATTCAACTTTGTTTTTGAATTCAACTTTTGTCTTTCAATGCCCTTTGAAACTTTTCAGGGAATAAAGCTTTGCCCCTGCACTAGATGAAAACCCAGCAGGTCTTGTGAGTTTTCTATTCATTTTAAGGTAATAGACACTGACACAGTCACTTAAGAACAGAATTCAGTGTTATTTCAAAAATTAAAAGTCCAGCCCAACGTATTAATTTCCATTTCAATCTCCACTCAATTAATAATGCCTTATACTTAGGTAGTCCTTACAAAGGGCAGGTGCTATTTCTTTTTCTTTTCTTTCTTTTTTTTTTTTTTTTTTTTTTTGATACAGAGTCTCAAGCTGTTGCCCTGGGTAGAGTGCTGTGGTGTCCAAGCTCACAGCAACCTCAAACTCTTGGGCTTTTTTTTGTAGCTGGCCCAGGCTGGATTTGAATCCGCCAGCCTCAGTATAATGTGGCTGGCACCCTACCCACTGAGCTATGGGTGCCGCCCAGTATTTTGTGTATCTTACCTGAAAAACAAAAATGAAAAGCTCCAGTAGCTGAGTGCAGCAGTGTAACCTGTATTCCCATCTACTCTGGAGGCTGAGGCAGAAGGAGTGCTTGAGCCCAGAAGTTGAGACCAGATTGGGCAACATGGCAAGACCTTATGTTAAAACAATAACAATTTTTTTAAAGCCACAATAATCAAGACAGCATGATATTGGTGAAAGAGTAGGAACATGAATTAGAATAGATCAGAACAGAATAGAGAGCCCAGAAACAGACCCACGCAAACATGGTCAACTGATTTTTGAAACAGAACTTTATACCACAAAGAGTAAATCTTAAGCTATGCAAATGTTCAACAAAGGATGCTGGAACTGGCATCATAACAAAAAGAGAATCATCCCTAGATACAGACCTTACGCCCTTTACAAAAATTAACCCAAAAGGGATCACAGACTGAAATGTAAATGCAAAACTTTAGAACTTAGCAAAGAAAACATAGGAGAAGGTCTAGGTCACCCTGGGCTTGACAGTGAGTTTTTAGACTCATCAAATGGAAGAAAAAAATAGTTGACAAGTTGGATTTTAATAAAATTTAAAATTTCTTCTCTGCAAGAGACACTGTTAGAGAATGAAAAGAAAGCCACAGACTGAGTGAAAATCTTTACAAAATATGTCTAACAAAGAACTTGCTGTGCATGATGGCTCGCACCTGTAATTCCACTGACTCAGGAAGCTGAGGCAGGAGGATCACTAGAGGCCAGTGGTTTGAAGCCAACCTAGGCAACATATCAATACCTAGTCTCAAAGGAGGACGAGGAGGAGAAAGAGGAGGAGAAGGAGAAATAGCTAAGTCTGGTGACATTTGCCTATAGTCCCAGCTACTCATGAGGCTAAGGTAGAATTGCTTATTGCTTGAGCCCAGATGTTCCAGGCTGTGGTAACTCTGATTGGGCCACTGCACCCCAGCCTGGGTGACAGAATGATATCCCACCTCAAATAAAGAAAACAAAGTTGTATCCAAAATACACAAAGAGTTCTTAAAATTCTAATTTATAAATAGGTTGTTTATAAGACATATGGATGGCAAATAGGCATATAAAAAGATACTCTATATCATTTGTCATCAGGGAATTACAAATGCTACTACACACCCGTCACAATGGCTAAAATCTACAAAGTTCACAATACCAATTGCTGGTGAGAACATGGAACACTAAGAACTCTCATTTATTATTGGTGGAAATGTAAGATGACACAACCACAATGGAGAACAGTTTGGTCATTTCCTACAAAGCTGAATATGATGTTATATGCTCCTAAGTATTTTCCTGAGTTGAAAACATGTTCACACAAAAACTTAAACCCAAATGTTTATAGTAGCTCTACTTATAATGGTCAAAAACTGGAAAAACCAAGATGTCCTTCAATTAGAGAATGGATAAATAAACTTGCAAACAATGTACCACCGTCCAACAATAAAAGGAACTGAGCTATGAAGAAAAAAAGACATGGGTGAATCTTAAATGTACATTGCCAAGTGAGAGAATCTGGTATGAATAGGCCACCTACAATGATTCCAATTATATGACATAAGGCATAAATAATAAAGCAATGATAATAATATTAGTAGTTGAAAAGGGTTTGGAAAAGGTTTGGAAGGTTAAATTGGTGAAGCACAGGAGAATGTTCAAGGCCAGTGGCACTATTCTATTGAATACTGTAATTATAAATACATCTTCTATAGTTCATCAAAATCCATAGAACTTTACAGCACAAAGAGTAAACCTTAATGTATGCAAATGTAGAGGGAGGAGCCAAGATGGCGGTCTGTAGCCAGCTTTCTGCAGACACTCCTGTCCAGAAGGAGAGTTAAAGGACAGAAATTTAGCAAGAAAGCCAACGGTTTGGAGCTGAGTCAAGAAACAAGGTC